>PVIH01007750.1:0-97623 GCA_004025045.1 Sigmodon hispidus
AGATGGCTCAGAGGTTAAGAGCACTGACTGTTCTTCCAGAGGTCCTGAGTTCAATTCCCAGCAAAACCACATGGTGGCTCACAACCATCTATGATGAGGTCTGGTGCCCTCTTCTGTAAAACTGTATGCATAAATAAATAAATAAATCTTTAAAAAAAAAAAAAAAAAAAAAAAAAAAAAAAAAAAAAAAAAAAAAAAACCAAAGGAAAAAAAAAAAAAAAGGTTTAAAAAAAAAAAAAAAAAAGGTTCTCACTATAGCCTTTGCTGTCTTCCACCTGCCTCAGTCTCCCAAGTATTAAAGGTGTGTACCCCATGCTGTAGTCTATATCACAATCTTTTTAAGTTATATTTATTTAGCACACATGTGTGTACACATTCACCAACACACACACACACAGTTTTATTAGCTTTAATCTTGAACAGAAAATGTCTAAACTTGTATCTATTTTATGTCCTTTGACCTTCATCTCACTTCTCTTTGCCTTCCCCATGATGTACTCTTTTCTGACAGTCAAAATTACCTTTAAAAAACAAAACAAACAAAACAAGAACGCTAATGATAACACGTTACTTAGATGCTTAACTTAGAAGTTTTCTTACTTGTCCCTTTCTGTTGACTCCTATTATTCCAGCTGTAGCTTCATGGGGTGCAGTAACGAAGATCGTTTCTCCACTGATTCTGTTCATGTAGATGCACGTCCCAGTCTCAAGATCATAGAGGTGGATATAGCCATACTTGGTAATCAAGAACACCACATCATGCTTTTCACTTATCTGAAGAGAAAATAAACACTTTCAATAAAACTTTGACATAAAACTTACAAAAAAAAAAAATCCTAAAGTAATATTAATATTTCCTTTCATTACAAAACTCAAACATAAAACATAAGTGTATAAATGAAATATGAATACTTATTACATAGAAGTGTTATTGTACCAAGATTTATTAATAATTTTTATTTTAGAATAATTCCTTGAAGCACCACTTACCAACTATGAACAGGATTTAAATTAATATGATATTTTTAAAAAATCTATTTATTTTGGTGAAATACCTGCATTGCAACAGGAAAGTCATTTTGTGCTTCTGGAGGAAAGAAAACATCCACTGCCTTCTTTGGGAAGGGCTGGTTCCCTGTAGGTGGTGTACCAACTTCAATGATATGCAACTGTTCAAAAGAAAATAAAATCTACTATCAATCTAAATCATTTATCAATTGGTTTTACAAGTCTTTTGAAGCTCTCAAATGAAAATAACCAAAACATTCTATAATCAGTGAACTGTATATGATCTATCTATACTGTGGGATGCTCCTCCATAAATTAAAACTGACTAGGAGGAAGCTGATCTCAAAAAAAATCACACACTGTATGATTTCTTTTTTGTTGTTGTTGAAACAAGGTCTCACAATATAGCCCTGGATGGCCTGGAAATCAATATTTAGATCTAGATGGTCTGGGACTCAGAGGCCTACATACCTTTTGGGTGCTGGGATTAAAGGCATGTACTGCCATGCACAGCTACGTAGCATTCTTGAAGTAGCAAAATAATAGAGGTAGGAGTCATAATGGGGCTGGCAAAGATGACTCAACTGGTAAAAGTAATTGCAGAATAAGCCTGACCACCTACCTAAATTCAACCCCTGGAAGCCAAGGAAAAAGGCCAGATGCATCTGTAACCCAGCACTTTTAGGACTACATGAAAGATAGAGACAGTAAAGTCACTTGAGCCTCCTAAGTGCTGGGATTCAGATCACTTCAATCTTTCTTTATTCTCAAAAACTACTTACCAGGGTGGCATGGGGTGGAGAATTGTAAAACAAAAATGAAGTTAGGTTTTTCTGACTCAGGGACACAGAGGACAATATTCTACAAGTTCTGGTAGCAAGGAGAGCCACTCTTCCATTTTAGAAGCAGCAAGCAGTTGTTTTCCATGTCTCTCAGAGCTAGATGCAAGCTGTGTGACTTTGCCTATACTGGACTTCAAAGAGGGAACTCAGGACATCAGGTTATTTTAAGACTGAGGGAGAGCCTACTCTGGCAGTGAAAATAGCAGCACTCTGAGTCACCAGGCATCAGTAGTGCAGGCATAACCAAAGCTTGACTTCTGCAGCATGACTTCTGGCTGGAACCCATTTTTGCTCATTCCCCCACATTTAGAGATATAGCTGTCCTAGCTACTGCTAGGTATCTCGTATCCTATCAATAAATTTTTAATACTCTAATCAACCAGACCTTGTTTCTGCTGTCCTCAACTACGAATTCTAATACACAAAGTGCTTCAATTTGTCTAGATAATTTCAATGTACATCTAGGGATGAGACTCTCCAACTTAAGCCAGTGTCCACTCCATCGACATCAAGTCACTCAGAGGATTTAAAAAGGACAGCATTTAATGAAATCAAACCTCATCTTGGGCAATACTTAGTAAACCAGACTTTAGACATATACCACACACACAAAGGGGTATTTTTGCAACTTGAATAAGTCCATGCAGAATAAAATGAAAGACACCAATAAAAAGCCTTTGATAAAGGCAACCAAAATAAAGAATACAAGAGCTCAAGGCTGGGCACAATGGTATAAAGATCTACAATCCCAGCACTCAAAGGACTGACTTCAAAGCCAGCCTAGGTTAACTATATAATAAAACACTGTTAAAAGTAAAACCCACAGAAGACTGAACAGAAAATAAGAGTATTAAAAGAATACTATCATTTTATACAAGTATCACTATACATACCATGTCAATGACCACAAATCTGAATATTATGAAATTAAGAAAGAATAACAATGACTATTTTGAACTTTGAAGATAGAGAAGAGCAAAAGACTCACTAAAATAATAATCACAAACAACACTTACCTTCCCTCCTGCCTGACCCCGTACAGCAAAACAAAATAACGTGGATTCTTCGGCATTTCCTTCCATCTTAAATTGTGCAAAGCTAGCTGCATGTCCTTCAATAGGCTGAGACACTTTTCTATCTACAGAATAGAGCTGCATAGCTCCAACCACACGATTTTGCTACAAAGAATCAAAACATAAATAAACTTTAGAGATTGAATGACCCAATACAACTCAGATTCAGTTAGTAGTTATAATTCTTGGCCATCTTCAGCAGTACTTGTTATTGAGTCTCTCAACGTAAAGTTGATGCATCTTAAAGTTGAACTTCAAACATTACCTTATTAAAGCTTAATGTGAACATACAAAACAAGCCTCATCTAATCAGTTCTTTAAATCATCTTAATACAACAATACAGAAGCATCACTTTGCAGCACACTGACTCCACAATACTTTCTAAATCACTCAGTCTCTACTTAATCTGCAAGAATTAAAACCAACTGGTAAAAGTACAGAAATTTTATGTCAGGTTAAAAGTTTAAAGAGCAATCATTGCTTTAGTCTTTCAAAAAATCAGTGAAATGCAACACTATTGGGTTTAAAGACCTAACTAAAGTGTGTTTCCAAACAGTTCCTTAGACAACATCTCTATCAAAAGCTCAAAAGGTTACCTGTGCAGATATGCCAGTCAGAAGCAACCACTTCTGCTTTGCATCTGTTCGGTAATTGATAATCTGGCATCCTGCGAGGCTAGAATGACGATCAAACATTTTCACTGGCTGAGACTCTCCTTCCATACTCCAATGGTAAACTGCATTATCCGTAACAAGAGCAACCGTATTCAAAGAGATCCATTTCCAGAAGGTGACATCATCAGTCATGGTATGGGCCTTCATTTTACTTTTCATTTCAATGTTAAATATCTGAAGAGTTTTTCCAGCTAAATACAGAATTAAAGAATAATGAAAACAGCAAAGTTCAAAATAAATTAATACCTGCCTAGTCAAGCCCTTAACTTCCTGAGGCTAATAACTAACTACAGGAGTCACACTGCTCGAGCTACAGCCACTGAGGAGCTAACAACAGAGACCAAGCAAATCAATCTACACCTACAATGTTAAGTAAAACTCTTACCTCTTATGGATATGTCTACAACACTATGCAACACTATAAATACATGACTTCTACAGGATTCTACATCCCAAATGAAAATGCGACAAAGGGACAGCTTTCTTATTGATAAAAAACAAAGCTGTAACTTTCATTATATAGTTAGTTCACACATAAACTAAGGTAGCTGTACATACATAAGACAAAGCAAATCTAATAGAAACACAAGGAAATATCTACTTTTTAAAATGCAGTCATCTCTCATCCAACTCAATTTTGTGAAAACTGCGTTTTGAAAAGAAGTTGTACTTCAACTCCGCCATGTCACCACAGTGCATGCTACATTAACTGGTCTAAGATACAAAGGGAAAGTAGAAGTGCTGGAGAACGGAAAGGAGACAGGGAGAAGGATGGTTTCAGATGCTGTTAATACACTGGAGGTGAGAACAAGTTCAAGCTTCATCAAGTTAAGACAGCAAGCATTTAGTAAAAGGAGAGTGAAATTTGCCTCAAATGTTAAAAGTCCAGAGTCAAATGCAAGGGCTTATACTTGTCATTAGAAACAAGTCACAGTAAAAAAGGTGATTTTATTGAAATCAACAGTGGTCAAAGCCCACAGCTATCACTAGACTGTGAAGATTAGTCCTCAGAGACTGAGGACAACTCCATTCCTGAGCCACAGAGAATCTGGCTCCTAAAGGACCAAAGGTGTCAAAAGTGGGAGTGTGACAGGGTAGGTAGGACAGACAAAGCCTGAGAACTTTGTACACAGCCTGTCTTACTAGGTAACAAAGCCTTCTATAAGGCAGAGTATAGGACTCCCATCCTGCAGTTTATAAACCACAACCAGACTCCAGAAATTGTGAAAGTTATAGTCCTGTTTACAAAAAGAAGGCATGAAGTTTAAACTGGCTTCAGAGGGAAGCAGGCTTTTGTAAAGATTTGCTTTTCTTTGTTTCATCTGCCAACCTCCAGATAACTGAACTTGTATTTTTTTTTTACATGAAAGGGGCTAGAGAATGTGTAAATTTAAGGGTCTGGGGAAGGGAACAAGGGATAGCAGCCATGATATAAATCAATAGACACAAAGTATAACATACTATTTTACAAAGCTATAAAAACTTCTCAATTATTCTTTTTATAGAACAGGACAATGACTAAAACAATCTAATTTAAGGTAACTCACCATCTGCACACATAAGAAAGCATTAAGAAATGTGGATAAGATAATAGTAACATTAAAAATAGAAAAGAATTTGGTGAAATTTAGTTGATGCCCTTTAAAAAGTGTGATGGATGCTAAGCACTCAAATTCAAATTATTTAAGGAAGCTAAAGGACATTTAAGATGCAGTATACTTTTAGACAGAAGTAAAACGTATGCTGTCATAAAACATCTGGTTCCTGAAGATGAGGTCAGCTTTGCCTGAGATAAATTTTGATTTGTTGATTATGCTATTCTTAGCTTCCAACCTGCCCACAATTTATTTCCCAGCTAGTAGAATAGGTTAAAAACTGACACTCCAAAATGTTCCAAAACCTGTACCATGAAACACGAAAGTCTGGGTTTCTAATTTTTGACTTTCAGATTAGTGATGTTCAAAAATAAAATCTATACAAACATTCTCAAATCCAGGCCTATGAGATGCTTAGCAGGGCGGTTTGCTGCCAAATCAAACCCCAGGATCCACATGGTGGAAGGAGAGAACAGAACCCCCCCCCCAGCTGCCCTCCGACCTTCACATGTATGCCCTATCACATAAACAGAATTCTAACAAAAACAAAAACTCCCCAAAGCTAATTAAAAAACTTTCAGTACTTCTTGATCTGAGCATTTCTAATAAGAGCTATTCAACATGTATTATTAGAGATTAAATGGGCTGAGCATGCTGGTGTATGCCTCTGATTCCAGTACTAGTGAGGTACAGGCAGGTAAGTCTTTATGAGTTTGAAACCAGCCTCGCCTATATAGCAAGCTTCAGGATAGGCAGGGCCGCTATCAAAGAGACCCCTTTCTCCAAAACAAAACAGAAAACAACCAAAACAAGGCCCCAAATAGAGTTTAAATATGTCAAGGAAAGACTGGTTAAAAGTTCAGCACTTCTGAAACTCATCTATAGTTTTATAAATTACTGGGAAATTGAATTCTTTTTCTCATTAACAAGAAAAACAAAAGTTGAGATATATAGCTCAGTGGTAATCATCTGCACACCTGCCTAGTGCACGTGAAGCCTTGGGTTCAATCCATAATTAAAGCAAAAAGGAAAAGGATGCAGTTTTAAATGTCATTTAAAGGGTCCAGCAATTTGGCACTTAGTCTTATTAACTTCTATTCTTCTACCACCCTAATTCTAAAGTTCAAAGGAAAAGAAAATAGGTTCTCAGATAATATGAGATTGTTTAACTCTACTTAAATTGATAGGCAGTATAGTTCCCCATGGAAACAAGTTGCCCCCACCTATGATCCCGGCCACTTACGAGACTTACAAAAAGAGGTTTAAAGCCAGCCTGGGGAATACAGCAAGCCTCAGCTAAAAGTAATTAAGTAAATAAACAAAAGGGTAGATAGGTAAATAGATAAATAAAAACAAAGAAAACTGTGCAGTCTGAATAAATGCAAACACCTTGACTCCAAAGCTTGGCATTCATTCATTCTCATTCCCCCAACCCGCTCTAATCAGTGTCAACTAAAGACATTTTTAGAGCTTAATGATCCAAGTTAAAAGAAGCCTCAAGTATAAAAAGGCACTAAATGAAGAAAATGATTATCACAATAAACTCTGAAGTGTTTAAGTCCTAATATTAAACTATGACTTATTATAGACTTAACTAAATTGATTCAATATATTAAAAGAGCACATTTATTTGCATTAAATACACATAAAAATTTCCAAAAAAAAAATCCACAATCTTATACCTTTCAGTGCAATCACTTTGCTGGCAGGATTCATGATGGCACTGTCTGCTGAGATTGGTCTTCGAATTGGATTGCTGGGATCATTCATATCAATGATTACCACCTGGGCCTGTTCTCCTACTTTTTCTCTAATGCAGATGAATTTGTCTGACTCCATAGTCAGGGTACTGAAGCCAATGTTTGCTGGGTTTATACCCAGATTCTGGAGCTGAAAAGAAAAATGCATATCATGTTACAAATGTGCAAGTAAACTTTGACATTCATTTATTATCTTCAGTATAAATCCTAATTTCGGCACCAATGCAAGGTCAACAGTGACAACAATAGGAAAGTAATGGTTTTTCTTCATTGTCTAAAAAAAAATGTGGCATTAAACTGCTGTAGGTTAACTTCACATTACAACTACAGAAGTTAGAGATGAAGTTAAAGGAAAGAGAACCTTTTGAGTGCTAGTGTTCATGGGTCAAGGGACATATGACCAGTTTCTTGATGGATTGTAAATCTTTGAACTAGTGGACTTACCCTGTCTTACTCCCACTAACTTAGCACAATTATTTACCTCCTTGCATTGGGCTTCAGGGATCTGTAGATTAAGGTAAAATGATAATTTAATAAGGAGACAATTTTTTTTTAAATTTTTTTGATTTATTTATTTATTATGCATACAGTTTTACAGAAGAGGGCGCCAGACCTCATCATAGATGGTTGTGAGCCACCATGTGGTTTTGCTAGGAATTGAACTCAGGACCTCTGGAAGAACAGTCAGTGCTCTTAACCTCTGAGCCATCTTTCCAGCCCCAGGAGACAACAATTTAAAATGTCAGAATTCTTAGTCTAAAGAAACATGGGGGGCTGGAGAGATGGCTCAGTGGTTAAGAGCACCGTCTGCTCTTCCAGAGGACCTGGGTTCGATTCCCAGCACCCACATGGCAGCTAACAACTGTCTGTAGTTCCAGTTCCAGGCAAACACCAAGGCAAATAAATAATAAATAAATAAAGTTTTTTTTTAAAAAAAAAAAGAAAGAAAAGAAAAAGAAACATGGGCTAGCATGAGCAGACAAAGGTTATGCTATGCAAAAAGTCGTAACAGTACACAGGACCGGCTCTGTCAGAGTTCTCTGAATAAGCAGTACTATCAAAGAGCCAGTCTAAAGGATTCTCTCCAAAAGCAGATGCAAATGCACAGGGGTGTGCAAATGTCTAAGAGAACTACAAGTTCTTAAAATAGCATGAAGAGTATTGACTAGGAAAAGCTTGAGCAGACAATAAAGATGATTATACAAAAAAGAATTGCTTGCTTGACAAGCTAAGTTTACCTCCTAAGAATCCTGAACTTAAATAAAATATAGGTAGAGAGAGCTACTGAAGAATTTTAACAGCTGGGCATAGCAGCACATGCCTGTAATCCAAGCAAAAGGAGAAGGTCTGAATTTGAGGCCAGCTTGGTCTACAGAGAAAGTTCCAGGACAGCCAGGGCTACACAAAGAAACAAAAATAAGGGAATTTTTGGTCTGTAAAAATAGCAGATACTGGGGCTGGAGAGATGGCTCAGCGGTTAAGAGCACTGACTGTCCTTCCGGAGGACCTGAGTTCCATTTCCAGCATCCACATGGCAGCTAACAACTGTCTGTAATTCCAAGATCTGACACACTTACACAGTTATATATGCAGGCAAAACACCAATTCACATAAAATAAAAATAAATACTAAAAAAAAAAAGCAGATACTACAATATTTGCTCAATAAATGGTAGCTCTAAAGATGGTATACTTGTAAAAAAATAACTAAGTGTGAGTACAGAAGTCACCTGTGACTAGAAGGATCTCTATTAGAATTAGAATTAGTCACAAATTCTCAGGGTAATTAAATCCTTCTAAAACAGACTGCCTGAAGAGGTGGCTCTACTAGCCTAGGCCAGAGGCTCTACTTGCCTCCTCTCCCTCCAAGGTAGCAAATTCTCATGGTGTAAATTGAGAAAAAGTCCTTGTCCCCCAGCTATGTGGTTTCCCTTCACTGCACTGGCTGAGCAATGTCAGCTGTATTTTATGGAATTCGTTTGTCAAACTCTTTTGCTACAAATGAACAGATCAGGATCTGAACAAGGTCCAGAATGAGCTTAAGTGCTTTCTTTTATTTGTCTTCCCTTTTATTACTCAAATACTCTAAGTATAACCAGTTATGAAATGTAGTTATAGGGGGCTGGAGAGATGGCTCAGTGGTTAAGAGCACCGGCTGCTCTTCCAGAGGACCCGGGTTCGATTCCCAGCACCCACATGGCAGCTAACAACTGTCTGTAGTTCCAGTTCCAGGCAAAACACCAAGGCAAATAAATAAAGTTTTTTTAAAAAAAAAAAAAAAAAAAA
The DNA here is from genome assembly GCA_004025045.1 of Sigmodon hispidus. NCBI lineage: Eukaryota > Metazoa > Chordata > Mammalia > Rodentia > Cricetidae > Sigmodon > Sigmodon hispidus. The sequence continues at coordinate 9,239 of PVIH01007750.1, forward strand.
AAAGAAATGTAGTTATAACTCAGACATAGCACCAGAGGGCAAAGAGCCAAGCAACACTCTAACCATTAATATACATTCATCATTAAAGTAGAACCTTCACTAGCTTTATAAGCTCAGGATATGCTGCAATTCACAAGCTATAAAACAGGTAACTTACAATGAATGTGGTTATAGTAAAACACTATGAGTTGATTTTTTACTTCTTTTTTGACATTAACCGATGATGGAGCACATTCAAACAGGGTTTCTCTGGGTAGCCCTGGCTAGCCCTGAACTCACCACCACTGTCCAGCTTCTACTTTTAACTTCAGAATGGAGAAAGATGAAAGGAAGTTGTCCCCGATTGTTCAAATGGACCATGAGTGAGATCCAGTGAGGAAGTCTAAGTAAAACCAAGTTACCCACCTAGTTCCTGAGGAGGAATACACGTTTTTCAGAATAGAGGGCCATTAGACTCCCAAAAGACTTATGTGGATACTTTCCTTCTCAATAGTTACAAAGGACCTGAGTTCACATAGCTATACATATAAACACAGCACACTAGCTTCTGAATGACTCTGAGAATTATATGACTCTCTCTATCACGTCTTGACCTACTGCAGTTTTGGATTTCACATATCCTTATTTAATTCCTTTAGTATCTGAAAAATGCAAACTTATATAAAAAGTGTTAGAAAATTAAAAACAAAATAATGTGAGGAGCAGGACACAGTGACTGATCACCTGCATTGCCAGCACAGAGGGTAAAGCAGAAGGATTGCCAGGAGTTTAAGACCAGTCCAGACCACAGAAACCCTGTCTCAAAAAAAAGCTAAACAAGAGACTGGAGGGATGGCTGTTCTTCCAGAGTACCTGGGTTTGATTCGCAGCACCCACATGTTAGCTCACAAACATCTGTCAACGGCAGCTCCAGTGAATATGGTGCCTTCTGGCTTCTGTGAATTCAGAAATTCACAGGGTACATAGACATACATGCAGGCCAACATCCATACGTGTAACACTTTTTCTTATTAAAAAAAAAAAAAAAAGATGCCAGGCAGAGGTGGCATCTGCCTTTAATCCCTAGTACTTAAGAGGAAAAGGCATGTGAGTCTCCGTGAGTTCAATGCCAGCCTGGTGTACAGGGTGAGTTCCAGGACAACCAGGGCTGCATAGAGAAACCCTGTTGGGGGTAGGGGTATGGGGGGAAGATGGGGAGATGAGATCCGACACTACAACTGAACTCAGAAAGGCACACCGACATCCTTTAACTTCACAGGCAACTCCAAGATGAGTAAGTATAAGACAAGAAACCACTACTAGAAAAGACAGTAAAGCTAAAAAGCAGAACTCACAGTACTTTTCTCAAAAAGGAGAGAGATGGGGGAGGGGATATAGTCAGCTTGAGAGTATAACATTCCTGAGGGTGCTTTGGCATGGAGTATTCAGAGCTCAGTCAGGATAGTTAAGGGGTTGAGTCTAGTCTCATGGAGCACAGGTAAGCGAGTTTATTAGAAAAAAAGAATACTGGTAATGGAAAATCTATTATAAACTGAAGAATGGACGACTTAACTAAATTTTTTAAAAGATTTATTTATTATGTATATAGTGTACAGAGAGGGCACCAGATGTCATTAAGGATGGCTGTGAGCCACCATGTGGCTGGTGGGAATTGAACTCGAGTCCTTTGGAAGAACAGTCAGTGCTCTGAACCTCTGAGCCATTTCTCCAGCCCCATAACTAAATATTTTAAGAATGATGGTGAAAGGACTTGAAAATACTCCAAGTGGCTGGGTTTGGTAGCTTTTACCTGTGATCTTACTTAGGAAGCTGAGGAAGAAGGATCATCAAGTGTAAGGCCAACCTTGGGCAATATCACAAGACTAATCTCAGAAAGAAAAGGAGACACAGAGACAAACAATGAGTGACAACAAGAGAGCTGCATGGAAGCCTGAGCATGAGAGACAGCAAGCTTTATGTGTATGCAGGCAAGTGGATTAAACTAAAACTAAAACATTTATTTATGTATGTGTAAAAAAAACCTGCTTAGATTCTGACAATTTGTACAACTGAACAAAAAACTCTCTTTCCTAGAAAGGCCGTCTTGGATGTTAGCAAAGACAGGAGCCTCAAGGATCCTACTAGTGAGCAGAAAAGGTGCACTTGCTTCCACCTCTGCAAAGAAAGTTGGCAAGTTCTTTTCCTTTCCTAGTACTACTTGGGGCAAATGGCAAGATTACACACCAAATCTGCTCGTATTTTCCTATAATATAAGCAAAACAGAAAAATACCGTAACAGTAGTGAAAACAGGGTCAGTCACCATTAGCTGTAATTCTGGTTTAGATGTACCCTTAGAGTAAGAATACATAAAAGATTGCCAAACTAGATAACTATGTTTAATATTTGTACAGATCAAATCTTTTGAAATGTAACAATACTGATAAGGTTTTTATTTTCAATACAGACAGGAAATATTCTTAAGTCAAATATAAAGATGTGATGGTATATGACATATGCCAGAGAAATTGATGAATTCAGAATGCACAAGTCTATAAGCTTGCATCAATCAAGACACACAATACCCTAACTACAGCCAGGCTTTAGTAGTCTTAATTGACAAAAAACCGCTGCTGATGAAGCTAAATAAATTCTACACTCAGATATGCTTGTCTGTTTTTGTTACCAACCTGAAACAACCTTGAGTCACCTGAAAAGAGGGAATCTCTATGAAGTATTATTATCTACAGCAGGTTGGCCTCTGGGAGATCATTTGAATTGTTAATTGACCCTGTGGGTGGCACCATTCACTAGGCATGGCATCCTGAACTGTTGTTCAAGAACAAAAAAAGCTAGAGGAGCAAAACTAAGTAGTATGTAGGTCCATTTCTCTGTCTGTGGCTGTGGCTGTGGCTGTGCTGTGAGCTGCCTTGGTTTCCCCCTAGTGCCAGACAGTACTTGTAAGCCCAGAAGTCTTTCCTCCTCTAAATTGCTTCCAGTTAGGGAATTTCACCATAGCAACAGAAATGAAATTTAGGAAAGCTTGGAAATTTCAATTATGAAGGTTTTCGGTTTTTTTTGGTTTTTTTTTTTAACTTCAAAGAGCTTCTATTTAGCAGTTCTAAGAATGAATCTGAATTCACATGCATATAGTACAGCGTTCAAATAACAGAGAAAGGTTTGTTACAATCCTGTGACGCCACAAACCCCACCAGTCTCTCATTTGAGCAATTAGGAATATTTTTCATAGTGCAATTAGTATAATTCCATTCTCATTTTTTAAACAAAAATTAATAGGACAATGAACAAAAGCAAACTAATTATCAACCATTTCTTTCTGAGAAATACATGATTTTTGTAACATATAATTAATTCAGTTTCCAGGCTAGATTTTTGGTTTGTCAAGTGACTTTACTTTAGGACCTATGCTTGAACTTAGTTTACAAAACAAACAGATTTATTAACAAACTTCTGAGTCCTTGGAATTACTCAGTTATAAACAAAATGTAAGCCTTTCCTTTATGCATAAGCCAAGTGTGGTGGAGCACAGCTTTACTCAGCACTCAGGCAGGAAGATATCTAAGTTCAAAGCCAGCCTGGTCTACAGAACAAATTCCAGGACAGCCAGGGCTGTTACATAGAGAAACCCTGTCTCAAAAAAAAATCAAAACAAAATGATTTCTTTATTATCTCTTCCCTTCAATTTGGATCAAACTGGGAGAAAGGCGCACTTCAGCCTAAAATTGTGTAGTAGGGAGATACATTATTTCAAAATTTCCATACTCTAGAGAGCAGACATTTCCTAAATTCAAGACAATTACAGTAAATTTTATAATTATAAAGTCAAGTAGCATCTAAAATTAACTGTTCTTCTGAATTCCTCATAAAGAACTCAAATCCTAGTTTTTCCACTAAAATAACCATTCTCAAGTTAATATCTGTGTACTGTTCCTTCATTTCAAACATTTGGAGTAACAATACCTATTTTCAGAGTTGTGAAGACTTAATGTGCAATGCTAAAAAATGCTCAACAATATCAGGTCCTCCCTCAGTAAACACTACCAGTTACCTACAACAAGACAGAACTGTGGGCCCAGCACAAGTCAACTGTCTTTCATTGCTGTGCACTTCATTATCTGCTTTATTCAGCTGTCTACAGTTTATGGGTGTGGATTTCATTTCGCTACACTGATAACAGATAGTAAGCTCTCAGAATCTTACTCAAGACCCTGAAATACCCACCTCCCCATCCCCATTTTTAAGACAACCATGCTAAGTAGCCCTAGTTGTACTACAACATATTGTAGGGCTGAAGAGTTGGTTCAGCAGTTAAGAGCACTGACTGTTCTTCTGGAGGATCTAAGTTCGATTCCTAATATCCACATGGCAGCTAGCAACTGTTTGTGGTTTGAGGATCTGACGCCCTTACACGGTTACACATGCAGGCAAAATACCAATTCACATAGAATAAAAATAAATACTTAAAAAACAAAACAACATATTGTATACTCCAGTTTGGTCTTGAATAAACAGTGACAGAGATCCTTCTACTTCCTGAGAGCAAATTTCAAGCATGTGTTCCCAAATCTTTTTTTCTTTCTTTTTGGGAAGAAAACTGTACTTTAAGACTTGTAATTCTGCTATTTTACTTATTAAATTTCAAAGAACAGAATCTTCAAAACCATGCCACATATTCCTGCTGAGTAACCCTATCTAACCTAACAGCATACAGAACAGCACTGCTAAAGTTTTCTATCAAAACTACTAAATGTCTCCAACCCCTGTGCTGGAAGAGAAAGCTGGTAAAGCCAATGTCACTCAAGTAGACAATTATAGTAAATTTCATATTTTGATCATGAAGTTCAAGTGGCATCTCAAATTAATTGCTGAAATTCTCAAAATTAAAGAGCCGAAATGTCTGGTTATAGCCCTAGTTTCGCCCACTAAAATAACCATGGACACGTTACGTTATTACCTGTGTACTGCTTCTTTGTCTCAAACATCTGAAATGACAGTACCTATTCTCAGAGTTGTGAGGATTTAATGTGAAATACTAAAACTAACGTGAGATTAGTTTCAAAGTTTCTTTCATCTTAAAACACTCAAGACAAAGAAGGGCAAGTGGAAAGTAGATATTCTATTTTTCTTGCTGTTGTACAAGAGATGACTGAAGCCATAGGGTCCAAAGCCTAGCTGTTAAAAACCAATTGTTGCTAGTTTTCCTGATCTGCCCATGCCTCACAATTCCAAGCTACCTTAGAAAATTCATCTTTAGGCCCCACAGATAAAACAGCTTCTTTAGAAATCTACCATTGAGCGATTTTGTGGGTTTTTTTTTTCTTTTATGTGTGTGAATGTTTTGCCTGTGTGTATGTCTATGGGTCAAGTATGTACTAGTACCCATGGAAGTCAGAAGAGGGCAAGGGTACCAAATCCCCTGGGAACTAGAGCCATGGATGGTGCTGGGAACTGAACCCAACTCCTCCGTAAGAGCAACAAGGGCTCTTAACTGTTAAGCCATCTCTCCAGCCCATCTACCACTGTTCTTCAACATATCTTTCTAAAATCAGTCTATAATCTTCTTACACAGAAAGATCCCTAAGTAAATTTTCAAGATAATTGTGGATGAAAAGGAACTGACATTAAAAAACAAGAGTGAGAGAGAGAGAAAAAAACAACAAAACTGGTAAGAAGGGAAAGCTGAGATGGCTCAGTGTTTAAGAGCACTAGCTGTTCTTCTAGAGAACCTGGGTCCAATTCCCAGGGCCCAGATGGTGGTTTACATCATACATAACTCCATTTCCAGGAGATCCCTTGGCCTCTTCTAGTCTCCACAGACAGCAGACAAGCAATTAATGTTCAGTCAGTCATATCTGAAGGCACAACACTCATGCACATTAAAAGGAGGAGAATGTGATTTCTTCTTTTCTTTTGAAATATTTATTTATTTATTTTGTTCACATTGGTGTTTTGCCTGCATTTATGTCCATGAGGATGTCAGATCCCCTGGAACTGGAGTTACAGACAGTTAGTTGTAAGTTGTCATATGGGTCTCCTGGAAGAACAACCAATGTTTTCAATTGCTGAGCCATCTCTCCTGTTCCAATGTCTTACAGAAGAAAGCTACTAAAAAGTGGCAAAATGGATTGGTCACATGCTCAGCAAGTAAAGGCACTTGCCATCAAGCTTAATAATTTGAGTTTGATTCTTTGACAACACAGCAGAAGGAAAGAATCCAACCCCAAAAGTTGCCCTTCAGCCTCCATATACATGTCAAGTACACATGCACATAACACACAAATATGTAATTACAAATTGTTTAAAGTGGTGAAGTGTAGGGTGTAGTGTAGTGGGACATGCCTGTAATCTCAGTGCATGGAAGGCTGAGACAGTCTGGAGCCAGCCTGGGCTTCTATATAGTAAGTTTATCTCCAAAATGTGGAAGGACAGACAAAATTCTTTAAAAAATAGTCAATCATCACAACATAAATTGCTTCAGGCAAAAAAAAAAAAAGTCAATGGATGCTAAAACCAATGGATTTTTTAAAAATAATGGGAATTTGCAGACTCAACATTATCTTCCCCAAAAGGTAATTACAGAGAAAAAGGAAATTTGTGGTACAGAAAACTCAGCTTCAACTTTCATGAAGTCCTATCACAGCAATGAATCAAACTGACAGCAGATGCCTTCTGTCACTTTAATGACACTCAGCCAACCACAACACTATAACCTAGCTGACGGGCCCAAGTTCAGAAACATTTCACAAAATTATACACAACTGTACCGTCCCAAAAATGTCTGAAATAAATAAAGCACATTCTAGATTTTAAAAACCCAGAAGCAAGTAGGACAACCACTCAATGCAACTCAGCCTGTCGTTTAGAGCTATCTTTTAATATACATAGTCAGCATCATGGGAATAACTAATCAAATGTGAGATAACTATGTTCTGTTAATTCACCACTTTCTAATAACTGTAATTGTACTGATTACCACACCAATCAGACACTGTGCTTAGGGACTTCTGCCTTTATCATTAACAAGCTCTAGAACTATATAGCTTGTTTGCTGTAGATTTTTCTGAAAGAAAGTGGTTTGAATGTCATTCTACCTTCTCTTCAGAAACTTTGCTGGGACAATTGCTTTGTTCTTGTTTTCCTGAACCAATAGTAAAACCTTTATTAGCCAAGGAACCAGGAAACTTGGTGGAAGGAAATCAGTGCCAGGATTAAAAACTGTAAAGACACCATTAAAGAACCACATGAACCATAAGCATACACAATCTGCAATATACATGGAACACAAAATGCAAGCAGAAGGCACACAACTAAACAAAACCACACTACTGTCAAACAGTAAAAGTCAATTCACCCACTAAAACAATCTGCCATTACTTGCTACTTTATCTGTGCCTATTGAGAATAGGTTTGCTCTGCTTCATCGATGCAGCATTTCTTACATTTCATCGATCAGACAGGAAGAAATGAATCACAAATCTTGTCTACAAGTACACCCAGGAAGATGTGGGTAGTGGGACTGCGGGACTGCAGGACTGTGGGTCTGGACCATGGGCCCAACAGGTCAGAAACATATTATTACAGATATGTCCCACTAAATGCCTAGTAAACTGGGAACAGAGCTCTTTAGCAGCTACATCAGCTGAAAACTGAAATACATGAAAGCTTGTGTTTCTGATGGCATTACTTAGGACTTATGTTTCACAATTAATGCTTGGTACCACGCTTTTCAGATCCTTCTTCCTTGTTTCATCTGAACAGTGACAACGTCAGCAAGTATGCATGAGCTACTACATTTCAAAGCAAGCTATTTTTTCAGTGCTTTATGTACGCTGTTCTATGTATGCTTCTGTAATTCTTGTAGCATGGAAGAACTTACTAAGTAGGAGCCACAAATTTAAAAGGTCAATAGTTTTAGAGATCTACAGCTACTCTATAGTCATTATCCCACCATTACTTTCCCAGTACAGGTATTTTTAGTATGCATTTTGAGATTTGGTTAACTTCCTATTTGGTCTAAGTATTTCATTCAGACTAATTTCTTCTGCAAACACCAAACATCCTCTACTTTCCACCAGTACTAAACACAGAGAAAACGCTGAGCTGTCACTTCACTGGAACCTTCCTGGAAACTAGAAAGAATATCAAAAACTGCAGTTGCTGCAGTCTGCAGGAAATGAAGAATGCTGAGAATGCAGCATTCCTTGGTTTACTCCATCAACAGGATACCAGCCACCGGTTTGTTGGCTACACAAATTTCAAGCAACAAACAAAAACACTTTTTTTTTTTTAAACTTTATTTATTTATTATTTATTTGCCTTGGTGTTTGCCTGGAACTGGAACTACAGACAGTTGTTAGCTGCCATGTGGGTGCTGGGAATCGAACCCGGGTCCTCTGGAAGAGCAGACGGTGCTCTTAACCGCTGAGCCATCTCTCCAGCCCACAAAAACACTTTTAACCTTTGCTGATCCCACACTTAAAACATCCAAGTTTGTTTCTACTCCAGATGAATCTGTGAAGGAAACACTATTTCTTGGGAGAAGTTCTGATTCTTGGCACATTGAATGTAATACAAGCCAAAAAAACCCAAAAAACAACACCCCCCCAAAAAAAAAAACACAGCCAGAGAGAGACAAGAATTATAAGATATTTAGCTTGATAGTACTAGAGTCTCTTAAAGACAAAAATTTTTTCTTACTTAGAACCTACTACAACTACCTGGGAATTTTATTTGCTTGTTTTGAGACAAAGTTTCTCTGTGTAGCCCTGGCTGCCCTGGAACTCACTCTGTTAGACCAGGTTGGCCTCAAACTCACAGAGATTAACTTACCTCTACCTCCTGAGTGCTGAGAATAAAGGATGCACCACCAATGACCAGTTTAATGTGTGGACTTTTGTTTGGTTTGGTTTTTCTTTCTTTAAAAAATATTTATTTATTATGTATACAGTAGGGGGTATCAGATCCATTATAGACAGTTGTGAGCCACCATGTGGTTGCTGGGACTTGAACTCAGGACCTGTGGGAGAACAATTAGTGCTCTCAACCTCCAAACCATCTCTCCAGCCCTTTGTTTGGTTTTTCTTTCTTTTTTTATAAAAAGAATTTATTTTCATTTTATGTGAATTGGTGTTTTGCTTGCATATATAAAACTAGGTAAGGGTGTGAGATTTTGGAATTACAGACAGTTGTTAGCTGCCATGTGGTTGCTGGGAATTGAACTCAGGACTTCCGGAAGAACAGTCAGTGCTCTTAATCGCTGAGCCATCTCTCCAGCTCTTTGTTTGGTTTTTCAAGAAAGAGTTTTCTGTATAGCCCTGGCTGACCTAAAACATGACTGGGAATTTAAATACAACAACTTTAAATTTGACTCATTCATTAAAAAAATCCAGTAATCAGATGAAATATTGACCAAGCACCAGGGATATGGCAAAGTTTTTAATTCCCAAACCCCTGAAAATAAAATGACAGCCCAATATTATGCCCTTTCTTATATAAATGCCACTGTATAGGCAAAGAACAGGAAGGGAGGGGCTAACCTCAAGGGCTCGAGAATATAAATCAGTGCCGAAGAAGAGATTCTCAAAAGCAGATACAGGGCTGAACTGAGTGACAGTGTGCAAGGGCAAGCACGAGGTCTGGTCTCAGTCCCAAGGGTTATACAAAAACATTATCTGCACAACAGGGAGACCCCAGAGTGGCTTGGTATCACTAAAACCATTTTTTCTATGTCATAATTCCATGACTTTTTAGCCAGAGCCTCAGGTCACATTCAGTTCAAACCAGACAGTATGGTGTACTCATTAGAATTTTCTACCATATGCTAACAGATCTGTTAAAAAATTAGATTCAATGCTGTACTACACATTTTCTGTTTGGATTGTTAATGTATTGCATGACCAATTTACCAGTTTACCAGGTGCTACAAGTTACAAAACTAGAATCATTTTATTTTACAGATTAATTACTGAAATACTTTCTTGTGGCCCAAAAGCCACAAATCTCAAAATCACATGAATGAATAAAATTGCATTCAACATAACGGGTCACTAAATAGTTTGTCTTCATTTAATACCAACTGAGCGGGGACTGGAGAGATGGCTTAGTGGTTAAGAGCACTGGCTGCTCTTCCGGAGGACCTGAGTTCAATTCCCAGCACCCACATGGCAGCTCATAACTGTATTTACCTACTGTTCTCAGGCATCCAACATCTCCCATAAGCATACATGCAGGCAAAACACCAATGAACATAAAATAAAAATACATGAATATTTAAAAAAAATACCAACTGAGCACATATTACATGGAAATCTTATTTCTTTCTTCTCTCTTTTTCTTTTGAAAAAGGATCTTAATTTGTAGTTCAACCTGGCCTACAACTTGAGACCCTTCTGCCTCACCATCCAAAGTGCTGGAATTACAAGCATGGATAGCCATGTGCATTTTCAATCCAGTATTTTAAGTATTATTTGTGTATCAAACTTATATTTCCATTAAATTGTAATTTTATCAATAATTATTACTGAGAAAATTGAAGGAAGAAAGCAGATTTTCAGGCTTTTAGAAACTCATATTTAAATTTTAGACATGGGTTCCAAAGCGGGGAGGGGAAGCCATCTCAGTAATGTAGTCACTGAAACAGGTTAAAAAATGAACACTGGGTGTGGTGGTGCATGCTTTTACCCCCAGCACTTGGGAGACAGAGGCAGGTGGATCTCTGAGCTTAAGGCCAGACTGGTTTATACAACAAGTTTCAGGCCAAGTAGGGCTGGTCAGACAGTAAGACCCTATCTCACAAAGAAAAAGAAGCATCTTGTTTTTGTTTGGTCAAAAAGAAGAGACTTGCTCCTTCATATAAGCAGAGCTTGTTTCCAAAATCTAAAAATAACTTTTATTTCATTTATTTTGGCCACTTTAATTCCTAAATACGTAACCTGTTCTTGGCTAGGCATGGTGGTACATGCTTGTAATCCTAGCACTCACGAGGCTAAAACAGGAAGAGGCCAAGTTAGCACTGAGTAGGCTACACAGCAAAGTCCTGCCTTTCTGTACAGAAACAAGACAAAACATAGGGTATGATTCCATTTATGTAAAATAGCCACAAAATCAAGTCCTTAGAGACAGGAAGCAGATTACTAGTTGTCAAAGAACAGAAAAAACGAAAGGTAGATAGATTTCTCAATGGGCATAATTTCCAACTCAGGCAATGAAAATGTTTTGAAAATATACATCTAAGTGATGTCACATTTAAACACTAAATGGTTCAATTTTTATTTGCTTAATTATTTACTTAAAAATAGAGTCTTCCTATAGTCTTGGCTGACCTCACATTCAAATCCTGCCTCAGTACCTCCTGAGGTGAGATTACAGGAGAGTACTGGGTTTCCAAGATTGTGCTGCAAACAAGGCATAGATAGAATGCTGTTCACATTCATGTCTATGCTAAAACAACTAATCTAGGTTTTGCAATTTTTATTTAAAAAAAAAAAAAAAGGCTTGAAAAGGCTGAATGTTAGTTAGAAATAAGAGATTATGCTTAGCAGGGGCAAGACCCTAGATTTTATTGCCAGTGAGTGAGCACAAATAAACACTCACATTCACTCACAAAAACTTTTAGCCCCTTTCAAAGTATAAACTCAGATTAGGTAATTTAAATAATTTAGTCATTTGACTTTCTATATGTAGGAAAAGTAAACCTATACTGAAGAAAGTAAAGATGAGCACTTCCTGCTCCTGCAGGCGACTGAGTTCAGTTCCCAGCACCCATGTTGGGTAGGTCCCAAGTGCCTCTAACTTCAACTTCTGGGACCTCTCTGGCCTCAATGAGTATCCTCACCTCACCCCCATATATATGTATATGTGTGTGTGTGTGTGTGTGTGTGTATAAAATATGGTAAGAATACGAAATGTCTCTTACAGGTTCATATGTTGGGTTACTTGGTCTTCAGCTACCTGGTAGTTGGAATTCAGGAGACTTGAGGGGTGAACCATCTGCTTCCAGCAGTCATGACATGAAGAATGCCCACACCATGAGGAACAGATACCCACTGCCATGATTTTCTGCCCAAACAACCATAAACTGAGTCCCCCAAACACATTTGCTTCTTCAGGTCATGTTCATAGATATCTTGGTCACAGCTACTCAAAAAAATAACACAGAAGACAACAAAGATTTGATGAGGTGATACTGCTCTGTATGAAGACAGGTGCAAGCCAACTTACTCTCCTCTGCCACGTGATGCCTCTGTCAGATGCTGTAAACAGGCCCTCACCAAACTCAAAACAATGTTCTTGTACTTGTCACCTCCCAGAGCAGAATCATAAACCAAATAAATGCCTAGTCTTTATAAGTTATATGATCTCATGTAGCCTGTAATAACAACAAAAATCAACAGATACTATTTTCATAAGCATTTTTTTTTTATATATCAGTGCCTTCTTTACTAGCACCAGAAAATCATCTCTAACCCAAAGTGCTTTTAAGAATCCATTATGGTGACATTGGAAAGATTGCTCAGAGGTTAAGAGCACTGGCTGCTCTTCCAGAGGACCCAGATTTGACTCCAGCATTCGTTTGGTGGTTCACAATCATCTTCTTTAACTCTAGTTCCTGGGAATTCAACACCCTCTTCCTTTCCTATGCGAAGTATGGTGCAGACATTCATACATGCAAAACAAACATATATCCCAAATAAGTAAATTTTATTGAAGTACAACCATGAAACTTTTAGAGATGCTTAAAATTTCCATGTGCATATCAGGTTATTTTTTTCTCATTTGTCTTAGATATAAATTATCAGGCAATAGTTAAAATGTTTGTAATATCCAACAGTTCCAATTGTGAGAGCATATAAAGAAGAAATTGTAAGACGTGTAAAGTAGCCTTATACAAATACAGGTGATTTCAGGTATATGGTAGTTTTAGCAAATAACATTTTGGTGTTCAAATAAGTAACTGTTAGAGGCGTACATGCAAACTTTTGTTTTTCCACACAGGGTCTTGCTATATAATCATGGCTGGCTTGGTACTCAATATTCAGAGTGAACTGGTCTCAATCTGGAACATCCCTCCTTCCTCTTTCCTATCTACAACTGTATGTGTGCTGAGTGTGTGCCTGTGTGCCATGACATCTGCGAGGAAGTCAGAGACAATTCTGTGGGGTTGGTTCTCCCCTTCCACTGAGTTCCAGGGATTAATGAGTCATGAGATTTCACAAGAAGCACTTCCTCTTGCTGAGCCAACTTGCAGATCCTCAGTTAGACTCTTAATAAATTCTTTCCTGAAAGATGCCTTATAGTTAAAAAACAAACAGCTGGGCAGTAGTGGCACACACCTTTAATCCCAGCACCCAGGAAGCAGAGGCAGTCAGATCTCTGAGTTAGAGGACAACCAAGGCTACGCAGAGAAACCCCTGTCTTGAGCTCCACCCCACACACCCCAAAAATCAAACACAAATCCATATAGTCCACAGTTCAATATGCCCAAATATAGACTACTGCAGAGTGGGGGAAAAGTTGGGTTTATAAATTCTACAAACTGAGCATGTGTGTCTTTGGTGGCTTCTCAGATGAGCCAGCTGGTAAGAAATAAATGAAAGCAACTGTTAAACACTCCTACTTTTCATCTACAATGATTCCCCGTTTCAATAGATGAAGCTCATCAAAACAGTGTCATCTCTAAGGCCCTTTGGTGTGCATTTCCATAGGGTTCTTCCCTTCCCTACTCTATATGGAAAATGAGAAACAATCTGGCAGAAAGAACTCCAAGATCTTGGCTTCAATAACTAGGAAGACTGCAGTTTTCTCCTGCAGTATGCCATATAGGTGTACCTCAAGTAAATAAAAGGACACTTCTCCAAGGGAGTTGAGTACAAGATCTAAGTATCCTGCCATAACAACCTGTACTATAGTCTTAACTTCACAGTTGCCAAGAAGTATACTAACAAATGAGGAAGTTGGGACAAGCTAAAATCCTGACACAATCAAATAAAACCCAGACAGGCATTTTCCAGAACTGTGCACTCAGTTGAATGCTTCATGATATGATGAAATGTGGTTTTAATTAGTTTGGTTCCTATTCTTGCAGAAATAACCGGAAAAGAAAGCCTACTTTACCTAACTTAAAGCAAGCAAACAAAAATGATTTACCTATTGAGTCACAACAGGAGGTACTAACACAGCCAGCAGTTCTGCCTCCAAAGCACAATCCTAAGGATCTGCAACCATTTTCCTTCCTGTCCCTATGACACTCAAGCTGAGCAAAGCATATTCTACTCCTCCCTCCCTCCCTGATTCTCAAATACAATGTCTTCCATTTCAATTTGCATTAGTATAAACACAAAGTCATGAACATACAGTGAAGTAGACAACAGTGGCTTCAGAATGGAGCATACTTACTCTTGTTGTTAAGGAAAAGGCAATAGCAAAGTCCCAAAACTTTATCTTATGAGGATTCAAATAATCCTGGTCACTAGTTAACTTGATCCTAATCTTATCTGGATATTTTATCTGGGAACTTAGAGAAAACCTGATTTAAAATTATCATCTAAGGGGTAAAGGGGCTGGAGAGATGGCTCAGGAGTTAGGAGCACTGGCTGTTCTCTCAGAGGACCCGGGTTCAATTCCCAGCACCCACATGGCAGCTCACAACTGTCTGCAACTCCTGTTCCAGAGATCTGACACCTTCATACCAATGTAAATAAAGCTAAATAAAATTTTAAAAAGTATCATCTAAGTAATTAAGGTAAAGAGGGAAAAAAAAATGTTGGCTCATATAAAAGCTATTATGCTACCAGACACGGTGGCACATGCCTGTAATTCTATCCCTTGGAGGCTAAGGGAGGATTGAAGGACACTTAGTCTACATACATAGGAAGACCCTATCTTCAAAACCAAACTTCCTACATAGACTAAAACTGCTGAAGCTGGAGAGATGGCTCAGTAATTAAGAACAAACACTAGATACATCTTCCAGATGATGTGGGTTTAATCCCCAGCACCTAAGGCCTGCCTTCTAACTGTACTCCAGATCCAGGGATTCAACACTCTCTTCTGGCCTCTGTGGGCACTGCACACATGTGGCACACACACACCCACAGACAAAACACTCAAATGCATGAAAAGAAACACTACTAAATGTATGGATTAAAGAACACCTCAGTAGAGAACAAACAAGAGTGACTTTTAAAAATTTTTATTATAGGGTATGTGTGCATGGTGTGTCTGTGTCAAAGAATAATGTACAGTCAGTCAGATGTAGAGTTAGTGTGAAGTCAGCACTGACGTTTCAAGTGCCACTCAGGTGGCTAGATATGCAAAGTGCCTTTATCAGCTGAGCCACCTCACTGACCTGTGATATATTTTGCAGAAAAAACTAGATACCTATTCATTGAAAAAAGCAACTTGCCAAACTGAAAATATAAATATTAAAATCCAATTGCTGTCTGTGTGGTGACATAAGTTTAATGCTGTAACTTCAGCTTTCCCATCCACAAAAGAAGGGTAATCCCAACTATTAAGGGGTTTTTAGTAAGTACATAGTTAAGTATTTAAGTAACTGTAAAAGTCAATGGAGTTAGATTTTTGTAGCTCAAATTTGAGGGCAATTATCCAAGCTTTTGGTCATCCCTAAGAGCTATTAATATTAGCTAGAGCTGATGGTAGACACCAAGAGATGACTACCACTGGCTTATAAAATCAGCTGACTTCGGGCTGGAGAGAAATGGCTCAGTGGTTAAGAGCACTGACTGTTCTTCTGGAAAACCTGAGTTCGATTCCCAGCATCCACATAGCAGCTAACAACTGTAATTCCGAGATCTAACACCCTTACAGTTATACATGCAGGCAAAACACCAATTCACATAAAATAAAAATAAATAAATATTTTTAAAAAGCTGATTTCATGTAGATTAGAATGGCATATATGTAAAATAATTTCATTCTAATATAAAGAGCTATCAACTATGAATGCATTCATCATCACCACCTTAAAGAATGTAGAAACTGGAGGACCATGAACTTGAGATCAGCCTTCTTGACTACACAGCTTAAAGACACCCTACACCCTATCCTAAAAAAATAAAAACAAAAATAGTAGGGTATAGTGGGGCACAGGTTGCTATCACTCTGAATGTAGAACTATACAAATCCAGGCTAAACTACACAGTAAGACACTGCCTTAAAAAGAGAGTAGTGGGGGAAGGCTTGACTAACACATTCCATATTCGTATTTTATTAGATATGATTAATGATGTTTCTGAAAAACAACAGCCCAATGAGCAACAATTAAAACTATATCAAAGTCACACAATGAAAGCTTACAAATTTGGAGGGAAACACATTTTCAGATAATTAATATTTAAAAAAACACTGCTGTATTAAATCCTAAATGTTCAGATATACAAAGGACATACACAATGGGACTGGAGAAGTGGCTCAGAGGTTAGGAGCACTGACTGATCTTCCAGAGGTCCCGAGTTCAATTCCCAGCAACCACATGGTGACTCACAACCACATATAATGACATCTGGTATATGTAACAAAAGACGTACACAGAGACACCATCTATGGTTACAAACAAAACAATCCAAGATGCAATCTGTATTTACATGGCCATAAGTAACACCTCACACTGAGGACTTGAAACTTGGATACTGTGACTCATTTTATTAGTTCAAATCAAATAACTAGTAGTTGATGACTGAGTCAACTATTAGAAAATCACTATTAGAATGTCAAGCTGGGCATGGTGGTGTAATGCCTTTGAAATCTCAGCACTAGAGAAACAGGGGCAGGTGGATTTCTTTGAATTTGAGGCTAGCCTGGTCTACATGAGTTCCAGGCCACTTAGGGCTACACAGTTAAGACCTTGTCTCAAAAAAAAAAAATAAATAAATAAAGAATAAACCAAGATAAATCGAAACGAAAAAAGTAACCTAGGTATGCAAATTTGATTTTCTTACAATAAAGCATATAATCTCTAAATACATATCAAGTACTTCCAATAATAATAAGGTCTAGACCAGCTGTCTGGGTGCAAAATGCCCATTTTAAATAAAATTTTAAAGTAAACAAAATGTTTCAAAATTGTAAAATATCTTGATAGCAAATTTTATACTGATTACACAATAAAATAGTACTTTCAGTGTAATGATTTAAATAAAACATGAATCCCACCTCTACTTTTAGCAAAATAAGCAGCTCACATTTTTCTGTTAGTCAGCACATGTTTTACCAACTCCCAAGTCCTTCTTTGTTCACTGAATCTCACCACTAATCATACTTTAAACAGGTAAAGGCCAAAGTCCAACAGGAAACAAAAGCAGTAGAAAATCTGTGTAGCTTCTTGCCCTCTTTTTTAAAAATCTGATTTATTTCTTTTATGCACATGATCATTTTGCCTACATATACATATGCGCACCATGTGTGCCTGGTGTCCTTGAAGGTGAGAAGAGCCCCTAGACTTGAAGTTACAGATGATTGTGAGTTGTTATTTGGGTGCTACAAACCAAAACCCAAGTTCTCACTGAGACATCTGTCCAGTCCCTTGGAAGCATTTCTTAAAGGCAATCACTGCAGCAGTGCATGGTGGCAGGCATAAGATCCCAGCACTGAGGAGGCTGAGAAGCAAGAGGATTTAGAGTTTGAAGACACCCTGAGCAACATTAGCGAGATACTGTCTCAAAATAGATGGTTTATGGCCAGGTGTAGTGGTATATGCCTGTAATCCTAGTACTCTGGAGCCAGCCTGGTACACACAGTAAATTCCAAACCAGACAAGGCTACACAGTAAGATCAGGTCTCAAAAAGGGGGGGGGGATTATTCCATTATTTGAAATACTGTTTTAGAACTCCTAGATGCAGATCCCATTCTGACTACCTTCAGTCTCACTTTCTTCATTGTTAATGAGAGAAAAGACCAAAGATTGAGAACAGGAAAGTGTTCGACACACAGAGATGGCCAAAAATCTTTTGTTCTCTTCATTCTCTAGTCCTTATTTATCATCATTATGTCCCTAAAGATAGAAACCCCAGCAATGATCAGAAACAATTGTTCCAACAGCAAACTACCAAGTTCCTAAGACTACAAATATCACTGCATTAAAATGAAAACTAGTGGGGCTGGAGGGATGGTTCAGCGGTTAAGAACACTCACTGCTCTTCCAAAGGACAGGGGTTCAATTCCCAGCACCCACATGGCAGCTCACAACTGTCTATAGTTCCAGTTCCCAGTTCCAGGTAAACACCAAGGCAAATAAATAATAAATAAAGTTTAAAAAAAAAATGAAAACTAGTTTTACATACCCTAAAGTATTGCCCAATCAGATCACAAGTATTTTCATTAAAATTAGCTAAACTCCTTAAAGCTGAGCAAACTAACATTTAAAAAAAATTTCTGAAGAAAAATCTGTCTTCAGTTTAGAAACTCTTCTGGTGGTAAAGTGTAATTCCAGGTAATGTGCTCTTCTAGTGTGCCTAAGCATACATTACAACCCAGGAAAACACTGCTTTCTCTTTGAGAACCCAAACCATAGCAAGAATCCTACTATTCAACTAAGCAACAAACTATTTATGCCTGCATTTATGGATCAAAGGGAGAACAGGGTGGGGAGGTTTGTAAAACGCTGGAACTTGCAAAGAATTCGACAATCACAAAAATGCTTAACATGTCAAGAATTGAGAATTTCAGGCAGTGCGTTATGTTGTTTTGTTTTAGGACACGGGATTTTGCTGTCTGGCATGGAACTCAGAGTTCTGCATCCTAGATTTCTTCAGGATCTGCAACTCTGATAAAAACTCCTTTATCGAAGTTTAGTTATCCTTATTCGATGTGATGTGACTGATGTTCTAAGCCTGATGACAGATCTTCATGAAAATAGTAATTTTTTATTTGCAATATTCTTATAAACAAGTTTAAAATAAATTTAGTTTGCTGTTAAGTTTCACAAGTTAACTCTATACTCTCTAGTTCTTCATTTCCAGTTCTTCTACTATGTGTTTTTTTAGAAAATTATTTTCTACTAAGCAGAATAGCAGAGGCTTGAAAATCAAAGACTTAAGATAACAACTGAAATAATCATTACAATGATGTGTTCAAAGAGAGGGGATAAAAACCTGTAGTCAGGAGATACATTATCTTGCAAGAGAATGGTGACTGGGGCTTCTGGTGTCATTGATCACTATCTACTAAGGTAGTATCCTACCAGCAAGCATAAGCTTAAATTGTAACTTGATCCTACAACAAATGTCAGAGATCTTCAAGAATACTTGTAAAGCTATTTTATAAATATTCAAAATCTTCACACTTGAGAAGAAAACAGTTTCAAATATTTGCAGAAATTGCTACTCACATGCCACATTTGCATTAAATTGAATTAGGGACAAGCTTAGGTTCCAATATGGAGGACCATTCAACAATTCTTGACTCGTATTTAATAGAAATGAAGAGCTATTACTCAAATCACCAATGATGAACAAATAATAGGATTTACCAAGGGGCAAACCATTAATGGCTTGTGAAACAATTAGTACCAACTGCCTTTGCTTCTCTCTCTTGTGTATGGTTTATAAACATATTTGCAGAAAGGTATTTATTTCTGGTGCACTTTAATGTGGACAAGCCCACTCACTGTCCACTAGGATTCAGGATCAGTTTGAAGGCAATAATTCTTCATATTCATTTTTAACCCAGGGAACCCAAGTAAGTTTGAATTGAGAACAAAAAATCACTTCTTAATCAGCATTGTCATTTTTCAGACCTTTGCAAAATTGTGATCTTACTGCCAAAACAGATGGATTATTTAAACTGTTTAGAAATTGGCCCTTTAGAAGACAGAGCTGAAAGCAGGCTTCTTGATGGGGGATATCTGAGGGGAAGTAATTTAATATGAATAAATAATGATGTTCAGGAGTCAGGACAAGTGAACCAGGAAAATCAGCTGTTCAGAAGAAGCCTAATTCAGCGAAGCCCTCCAATGGTCACCTGCCTAGGCCAACCACTGGCATGCTGCCAGGCTAGACAATGGTGTATTGACTCCAGGAGAAAGAGTAGTGAGGGGAAGGACACCCCAACCTACTAAAAAGAAGCCAGTTACAGATCAACTGGTCTTGTATTGGCTCAGAACAGGAATACACTTGCCATCAGGCTCTGCTGAATTCCACAGCCCTGTGAGACATACTCCTGTCTTAATCTCACAACTACCTGCTAGACTCTAAAAGGCCACAAATAACCTCTACATAATTCTCTCTACCTTCTAGAATCAAACTCAGGCTAAGAACTACACCACCCCACGAAGAAACCAAGAAAGGAAAAATATGCGCTGTCCCCTTGGGACCTTGACCCAGGCATCCTGAGGCTGACACCGCCCCCAGCTGCCCCTCTATTCTATCTACTTTCTGTTCCTGCAGTGAGTGACCTTCGGTTCCTTATAGATTCAGGAAAGGCAAGACAAGAGCCACTGCTATCCCAACCCCAAGGTGCCTTTCTCAGTTGTGAACTGCAGAGGGAGGCTGAAAAAGGTTGCTCCTCCCCAACCCACCCGCCACACAACCTCTGGGTGCAGACTCGATGTGAAAATGGAAATAGACCAAGGGAAGGTGACAGCCCTGCATCAGCCGGGGGTTAACGAGAATTCTCGTTCTGCGAGAAACCTGGAGAATCTCTCCCACCTACCCCCTACCTAAATGAATGAACAGAGTAAAATGGGAATGGGATCTAGTCTGGTATGCGCAGTTCTTGCAATTCAGGAAGCAGAATAAGAGGCCGTCAGACGTAAGGCCTGGGTTCGCCGCACTTTCCACGTCGATTCGTCATTTCCATCCTAGTCTAATATCACTTAACCCTTTAATCTTTTAAGATAGCGTCCCTTCTTCCATCTACGCCAAATACCTAAGGACCCCCCCCCATACTCCAGTCCCCTCGAACCCTTTCGGGCTGGGCCGCCGGCCTCTTCTTTCCCACTACCCTCGAAAAGGCTCTCAGCAGCCCCGACCCACACACACCTGGAGATGCTCCTGAAAGCGAATTGGCAGAATCTGGGCCATGGCGCTGTCGGGGGGTATGGTCTCCTCCTGTCACTGGGGCTACGGGGCAGTGCCTGCCCGGGCTCTCCAAGGGAGAGGAGGAGAAGGGGAAGGGGGGGAGGCTGGGCTCAGCAGGATACTCTCCGGGGACGCAGGAAACTGGCAGGCAGACGAAAGAGCTTGGGTCGGGGGCGGAGGCTCCAGGGGCCGGGAGAGCCGCAATGGCGGAACCGGGAGCAGCGCAGACTCCGGAAACGGCTGAGCCCTGCGGAAGGATCCCCGGGACAGAACTCCGCCCAGCCTCCTCACCCCCTCCGCCTTATGTAGCCTTCCACGAGCGCCGCGCCGCGGTCGGGCGTAGGAATTCGGGGACGCAGTGGGCGCAGTGCTCTTCGCTGATGCGACAGCGGAGAAGCAGGGAACGGAGGGACTACTTTTTTTAGACTCATCACTTTCCCCAGGCTCCGGTTTCTCCCTCCTCCCCTCCCCCATTTTTTTTTTTTTTTTTTTAAACATTTTGCCACATCATGCGACTCGGGGCGCCCGACGTCATTTCCGCAGGCGCTGTAGGACCCACCCACGCACTTCCAGGCGCACGTGATGCGGGCAGGGAAGGGTCGCTTGACGGCTGCCAGAGCGGAGGCCGGGGGTTAGGGAATGGCCGCGGCTTCTGGGAATGAGGTGGCGGTTGGACCCCTGCCGGCGTGGCGGCGGGAGCGTGGGGAGAGCGGATGCCTGAGGAGGAGGCCGCCGCGCCCGCCGGGGTGACTCAGGAAAACGGCCGCGCCGCAGCGCTCTCTGGGCGGCTGGCTGCGGCGCGCCTCCCCCGCCCGGTTTCACGCAGTGGGTGGTTGCTGACACCTCAGGGGGGGGATCACGCTGGGCTTCAAGCCTCCCTGCCCTGACGCACGCCCTTCCTCCACCGGGAGAGGCGGCCAGCCCTCCGAGTTCCTCAGATAAACCACCTCAAAGGACAGTGAAGGCCATGTGGAGAAGTGTCCCAGGCTGGCCCTGGAGAGCGCTCCTCCGGACATTTTGGTGGATTTAGACCCACCTAGTGTAAAGATGAGCTTGAGTCTTAGGGATGTCCGGGGAAAGAAACCTCAAGGGCTTTCTTGGAACGGAGGGCTTGACTTAGTCTCTCGTGTTAGTAGGACATTGCCTGTAGTAGCAGTGTGGGCATTGTAAGCACTTCAAAATCGGAGCACCGTGTTTTCCCACAGCAGTAAGGTATCTACGGCTTTCATTAGCCCCAGAGGCCTTGATAAAGTGTAAGATGTAATGTTTCACAGTAACACCAATGTAAGGAACCTTATAGAATTCAATATTTTTTTAGTTACCCTGAAAGTTCTTGAGAACATTATTTTCAATGCCCCTTTCACCTAAAGAACATAAAAACCCCCTAGGTATGCAATAATTTTGTGTAAGCAGTTCTGCTAAGATAAATCTGCTTAGTCATTTTAGCTGCTTTTAGTGTTTTCTCCACCCCTAAATACTGCCTTTCATACCTAGGCCGAGAAAAGAAATTGGCAGGTAAGAGGGTAATCAGAGATGGTTGTGAAGAAGAGCCTTGCCACCATATTGTAGGATGCTTTGTGCTTGCATAATTTCACTTCATTAAGGTAAGCACATGAATGTGCTCTGTCCAGCAACGTTTGAAATGACCGTTTTAATCATATGAAGACTTAAGCCCTTTTTTAGAAGTGGGAAGATTCTAAATTAAAATTCTAAGGGAGTTTACTATTCTATTATAGAAATGCCAGCAGCTTAATCAAATTGCATTTTCAATCTCAAAATTTGGGATGTAAGAGCTACATCATGAACAGATCACCACAGTTTAATTTATTGCCAAGTGCCTTGCATTTTCATACAGACGCTGTGAATTTTAAGTACAATTAAGAATCTCTAGAGCAATTGATTTTTACTGACTTGGTGTGGAATAACTAAATACACTGAGCTCTGAGACTGCTGTGTAACCACACAGAAATTTCAAGGAGTTGTTTTCAGAAACTATTTAGGAAGAAGACAAGTAGATTGTGATATCCCAAATTATTTTACTTAGTAGAACTGTGTTCTTGCCAGAGCCTTCTCTCATCCCAAGTATGAAAGAATGTATTGGGGAAAAACACTAAAAAGAACTAAAATGACTAAGCAGATTTCTCTCAGCAAAGGCACCGTAAGTTTAAAACAGTTAATGCACATTTTTTTCCCCTCCAAAAAGAAAAGGTTCAGATGATAATCAGTGTTAGCCAATGTTAGGGGCCTTGTGGTACACACAAGTACCCCCCAACACTGGGAGTACTGAGGCAGGAGGATCTAGAGTTCAAGGTAGCCTTCACACATAGCAAAACCTTGTCCTCCATACTAGTATGTCTTTTTTCAGATCGGTAACCCATGTTAATAAAAGGTGTATATGTATAGATTATGCTATCTAAATATCCAGCCGTATAGAGGCAGGAAAAAGGGCAGTTCCCTGGCTTAGAAACTGTACTTGAATGGCTTGGTTTTAGGTCCTACCTTTAAATAGATAACCTAATAAGCCCTAAAACAAACTGCTATCCAAAGTCATTTTTTTTTCCCCCAGAAAAGACTACTGCAATGGATGACTCATCATCCTAGCTTTAGTTTCTGATGCTTTAGTAAAGAAGCCATGTTACTAAATGATCAAGGTCTGAGTTTGAAGCTATTTTTGCAGACTTATCAATTGTAACCCCTTGCATATTAAGTGCTTTAAAAATTGGTTATGTAATTTTGAGGAATTCTAGTTTCTCAAAACAGACACCAGAAAACTATATTATTCATCACCTATATTTTATGCCAGGAATGCTAAAGTCTAAAAATGTATAACCATGCTGAAAAAAAAGACCACATTTAGGCGAGGTGTGGTGGTACACACAAGCCTGTAATCCCAGCATTGGCACTTGGAAAGTTTAGGGAGAGGGAGAAGAATCAGGAATTCAAGGCTGTTTTCCTATATCAGCCAGGCTGAGCTACACTCAACCCTTCCTCAAAACAAAAACTCTGGTAGCCTGGAATCTGCACCTGGGCAGGAAGATTGATGGCAGTTCAAGGTCAGCCTAAAAATAGAGATACTGTCTTTAAAACAAAAACAAAACCCTTTGTTATAAGATTCCTTCTTAGTTGCTCATCTTTTTTTCTTTTTTGGTTTTTCAAGGCAGGGTTTTTCTGTTTAGCCTGAGCTGTCTGTACACCAGATTAGCCTCAAACTCACAGAGATTTACCTGCCTCTGCCTCCCCAGGCTGGGATTAAAGACATGCACCTCTGCTGTATGGCATTGTTGTTCATTTTAAGGCACTCCTAAAACTAAAGCGTTTTTAAAATTGGCCTTTTAAAAACAGCTTGAACTAATTACAGTGTGAAAGTCACATAGTAAAGGCATTCCTCAGATAGTCAAAGATTAATTTAAAAGCAGAACTCTAAAGCTCTTGCTTTGCATCAAATACAATTCAGATTTCAATGAAGCTATAAGAGACACATTTTGGAATCACACAGGTAAAATAACTGATTTTGCCATTTAAACAGCACCTTGGAAATCCCTCAGCCTTCTAGGGCTAGGGATAGTAATCCCAGCAGGATTAGACTGGGGCTTTATCTTCTCCTGCAAGATAAAAGAACACTTGCCACTAAGAAAATGAATATCCCACTGGGCAGTGGTGGTGATGCAAACCTAATTTAGTCCCAGCACTCAGAAGGCAAGATGTCAGAGTTGAGGACAGCCTGGTCTAAAGAGTGAGTTCCAGGACAGCCAGGGCTGTAACAACACAAGAGAAACCCTGTCGTGCCTCCCTCCTCCAAAATAGAAAATGAATATCCCTTGGGTCTCAAGAATTGATCAACATGGTGTTTCACTTCTCTAAGGGCAGACAGGATGAGGGTTGGACAGAAACATTTGCAAAACAAGATGGCCCTTCTGTTTTAGTATGAAGTGGACCTAAGATACCCTTTTTGAACCACTGCATAGACATGTATCAGAATGGCTGGAAGATCTATAGTATTCACCTTAAGAACACCAAGTATGTTCTAAGTCAAAGGCTAAGACTGACTAGCTGTGTGGAAACCAACCTTGAATCTGGTCACATTAAACAGTTCCCTCCTACATTTTCTGACAGATCCTTGCAGAGGAAGGAAATAGCTTGGAACATTCCCTTAGGAAGTTGTTTTAGGCAGTGTGGTGGGTCATGCCTTTAATCCTAGCACTTGGAAGTCTAAATCAAAATCAGTCTTGAGTTTGAGGCCAGCCTAGGCTATATAGTAAGTTCCAGATCAGCCTGAATTACAGAGTAAGACCCTGTCTAAAAACAGCTCTCCCCCAAAAGTCACATTTAAACATTGATTTAAATATAGTAGATTCACAGATCATTGTGGAAATACTTTAACTGTGCTGATCAATAAATGCCAGTCATATCCCTTTCCTACCCAGTAACAAGTCACAAAAGCTTGAGAGGTTCTGTTGAATGCCAAGGCAATGAAGGTAAATGTGGGATTGATGTTACAGGTCTCTCCCTCCTAAATTTCTCTCGTTTTTTTTTTTTTTTCTTTTTTAAAGATGTATTATGCATACAGTATACAGAAGAGGGAAGATGTCATCATAAATGGTCGTGAGCCACCATGTGGCTGCTGGGAACCAAACTCAGGACCTCCGGAAGAAGTTAGCACTTCCAACCCCTGAGCCATCTCTCCAGCCCCCTAAATTTCTTTTAAAAAAATATATATCTATATATTTTTATTTTATGTGAATTGGTGTTTTGCCTGCATGTATAACTGTGTAAGGGTGTTAGATCTTGGAATTACAGTTGTTAGCTGCTATGTGGGCGCTGGGAATCAAACTCGGGTTCTCTAGAAGAACAGGGCTCTTAACCACTGAGCCATCTATCTCTCCAGCTCTCCCTCCTATGGAGATGGATGGATATGCATAAGAGGGTACATACAGGCCAGAAGTCAGCCTCAGATGTTCCTTAGGAACCATCTGGTCTCTCACTGAGACCCAAGACTGAAGAGAACCCCCTACCTTCAAGCACTAGGATTATAAATACATACCACCATGCCCAGACTTTTTTTATCTACTATCTCCCTAGGTCCTTCCCCAAGTTCGAAATACATAGAACTGTCTTTTTTAGGCCCCAGAGACAACTGTTTCCAGGTCAAAGCAAAGTATGACCCACAAACATGTTCCTTCAACATCAGTTTTGTCATACTCAAAGGTTAGATCTTAGTAGCAGTGTATATGTCTGTTAGTAAAATAAACTTATAGTACCTCAGGGCAGAATAGTTAAGGACTGAAACATAGTAAAGGTTTAGTTAAATTAGTAATGAAGTGGGGCTGGAGAGATGGCTCAGTGGATAAGAGCACCATCTGCTCTTCCAGAGGACCCGGGTTCGATTCCCAGCACCCACATGGCAGCTAACAACTGTCTGTAGTTCCAGTTCCAGGCAAACACCAAGGCAAATAAATAAAGTTTAATTAAAAAAAAATTAGTAATGAAGTTTTAAGGGATTATAACCTAGTTTGTGCTTTTAAGTATTTTTCAGTTTTCAATACACAGATGTTTAAATTTTTTTTGTAAAGGTTTAAGAAGCCTCTCTGAGAATCAGAGTTCATTTCCCAGCACTCATATTTGGCAGGTCACAGTCACCAGTAATTCCAGTTCCAGGGGATCCAGTGCCCTCTTCTCTCCTTTGCAAGTGTACACACAGAGGCATTTTTAAAGTTCAGAAAATTGATATAAGGAAAATAATTTTGAATCTTAAAAGGTCTTAAAAACATCACAGTGATGTTTTATATATTACCCTAACATTAATACCTTTTCTCAATGTGGGGATAGGGCAGTGCTAGGCATCACATACTAGGCATGTGCTCCACCACTGACTTGATTCCCAACACGGGAAGCAGGAGGATCAGTGTGACTTAGAGGCTAGCCTGGTCTACATAGCAAGTTCCAGGCTAGCTAGCCAAAAACACAAAGGAGCTTTTATTATCCTGTCACAACTTATAAAAATACATTATATACCTGATGGTTGGCTTTTCCTTGCTCATATTACAGGCAATCTAGTTTAACATTGCCCAAATAATACAAATATAAAACTTCCATTCATTCTGTGATAAGGAATGATTGGAAAATTTGTGGCATTCATAATAGAAGCTGTAGTACTTTGAATGAGAAATACAGGCTTATACATTTGTATGTGGTCCCTAGTTGGTGGTGTTTGGGGAAGTTTAAGGGACACATTCTTTCTGGAAGAAGTTACTTAGGATTGACATTGAGAACATATAGTTTCTCTTAATTCTATCATTCTGCTTCAAGCTTGCTGTTAAAAGATTTGATCTCTTGGCTTCCTGTTGTTCCAGTGCCTGCCATTTGTCATGCTTCTGTCCTGACATGATAGACTTTTATACCTCTAAAACCATAGGTCAAAATAAGCTCTGTCTTCCTTAAATTGCCTTTGGTCATGCTGTTTTGTCACACTAATAAGTAACATACAGAGGTCTACTTCATACTGATTTCAAATTTTTATTTTTTGAGCCAGTGCCATTAATACCAAGAGTCATAAAAAGGTTTTCTTTTAGGTCCACTACTCACACACATATAAAGAAGCTTTTAAATAAAAACCAACCTGACAAAACAGGTCATATAAAAAAAACATTAATTATAGTCTAATTCAGTCTCCAGATCAAGTGTGGTAAGATCAGGTTCATTACTAAGGAAGGCTTTAAAATTCTAGTTCTTTAAAGAGAATTAAATGGAGGAGCACACTGACACACAATGGCAGACTGTAAGTATTACATACTACAAAATGATAATCTCAGCCAAGGCTGATTTAAAAGTTTTCTCTCTGTAACAACAAGTGGCATTCAGGGTTAGGGTTAGGCTGGGGATATGTAGCTCAGTTGGTAAAGTACTTACCTTGTAAACATGAAGCCTTGAGTTCAGTATCCAGCACCACAAAAACCAGTGTAGTAGTGCATGCCAGTAATCCTAGAATTTTGGAAATAGATGTAGGATTAGGAGTTCAGGGTCACCCTCAGCTGCATAATGAACTTGAGTCTGAGATAGATGAGACCCCCAACTTAAAGAAAATAAGAGGTTCAAACTATTACTTGACCTACTGAGAATCAACCCAAGATGAAGACCAAAAACTGTAAAACCCTTTTTACATGTAATTTTTTTTCATTGTTTAACTCTAGTTAATTACGTTGTAGAGTATTAGTTTAAAATGTGTTACATTTGTTTATGCTATGGAACATTTGTTTAATGATGCAAATATGTGTTGCATTCTTTTCTGTTGCATTTGTTCAACTCTGTGAAGCTGTGGTTACTTTGCCCATCTAAAATACCTGATTGGTCTAATAAAGAGCTCAACAGCCAATAGCAAGGCAGGAGAAAGGCAGGACTGGCAGGCAGAATAAAAAGGAGAAAGAGAAGATAAAGGAATGAGAGAGGAAGAAGACTTCAGCGGCCAAACACCCAGCTACATGGCAAGCCATGGATTAAAAGAAGAAGGCTATACAGAAATAAAGATAAAAGCCCAGGGGCTAAAGTTAGATACAGTAATTTAAAAAAAAAAAAAAAAAACTGCCTAGAAATAAGCCAAGCTAGGGATGGGCATTTATAAGAAAGAATAAAGCCTCTGTATGATTTATTTGGAAGCTAGGTGGTATACTTCACAAAAGAGTAAAGATGAAAAACAACTAACAATATAACTGTCCTTTTTGTTTCAGTTAAATCCTACTATTTCTAAATAACCTCGTTTAAAACTCATTTACTTTCTCCATTGGTTATCATATTTATTGACTATTTTACCCACTTAACTTGAAGACTGTGTTAGCATGCTAGTAACCACACCCTGGATTTAGTAGAACAAGCATTTACATTTCCCAGAGCCAAGGATGTCTGTTAGTGGTTGTAGAGCATTTGCCTAGTAAGCACAAGGCTCAAAGTTCAATCCTCAGTACCACAAAACCAAGTATCTATGCAAGTATTTCCCATAAACAAAACACCAATCTGATGCTAGGGTATAGTTTGGATTAACAAATGCCATTTTGTTTCAGTGAAAATCAAGTAATCTTAATTAGGGAACACAGGTGGATTTTATCTTGACAGTATTTTGAGCAATTTTTAACAAACACACAAAGGAAAATTTCTATTAATTTGTATTTTAAGTTTAAAGGGTGTACTGAATAGTAATAAGGATTATTTTGAACATCTTTGAGACTGAAGTTTTCAATTGAAACTTGTTAAGGCAAGTGAGATGGCTTAGTGAATGCTGGTGTCTGCTCCCAAGACAGATGACCTGAGTCCCATTTCTGGTGACCACATACTGAAAGAAGAGAACCAAATCCCACTAGTAGTTCTTCTGATTTCCATATACATTCCATAGTGCACACACACCCACACATAAACACAAGTACACAAAATGAAAGACATAAATTTATTCCTGGTATATCTTGCTCTGCTAAGAAAACAAAAGAGATTGGAAATCACATTAAGATACTTTCTTGTAAAAGAACATTTAAAAAAATGCATCCTTTTTAATGAAATGACTGGTCATGTACTTTTTTCTACTATAACATTTTGTTTTGTTTCCTTTGTATAGTAATTTGAGGCAAATTCCTATTCTTTCAAGAGCAAACCCCTCTAAAACCTCTACCTTTACTCTCAGCCTCTATTCGTCTTCATGCCTTAACTAGGTCAATTATACCTTAATAGTTTTCTTACTGGAAATTGAGAATATTTTTATTAATATTTTCATCATAATTATCTCAAAGCTATAATGTCATTCTCTTCTAACAAATGTTAGAATTTTGTTTCATAATTTCCAATCCACCATGATCTGTGATTTCAGTCTTTTCAGATCATTACTTTCTTACATATACTATATACTAAGTAAGGCTGTCAGTCACTCTTCTCAAATACCCCAAGGTTTTTGTTTTTTTGGAAGGACAGGATCTCACTGTATAAACCTGCACTGTATAAACAATTATGTAGACCAAACCATCCTCAAATATAGATCTGCATGCCTCTAGCTCTCCAGTGCTGGTATTAAAGACAGGTGTCACCACACCTATCCCTACGTTTTAATTATTTGTAGAGATGTGTCTCTCTGCTTACATTTGTGCATATGAGTGTAAAAGCATGGAGGCCAAGAAAGGACACTGGATCCCCCGGAGCTAGAGTTACAGCTTGTTATGATTTATCTCGTGTGGGTGCTAAGAACTGAATTTGAGTCTTCAAGGATAGCAATTACTCTTAACCACTAAGCCATCTCTCCAGCCTGAAGATTTATATATATATATATATATTTTTTTTTTAATTGTGAGTGTATGAATGCACATGTGTGTCCCCTGAGCTTTCTAATTCTATGTTGGTCCATGTTACATCTAGAACTCAAATATGTACTGGAAGATTTTTCTTCAGGGAATGTTTTTCTTTATAATTCCAACAAGATATATATAATAAAAATATATAAGTAACACACACACACACTAAAAATACCTGGAGCCAGAGACATCAGTTGATAAAACGATTGTGTTTGAGGCCCTGGGTTCACTGCATAAAACTAGGTCTGCTGGTATGTATGTAATTCCAGCATTTAAGAAAGAAAGCAGAAGAAGCAATTTAGGCCAAGATAGGCTGTGTGTTGAGACAGTGTCAAAACAAACAAAACTACATCTTTAATGCTGATTCAAGTAAGAATCACCACCTGATAAAGATCTCTGTGTTTGTGATGTGATATTTTAGTAATCCTAAAGTATCTTCCCTTCAAATTACTTTTTTTTTTTTTTTTTTTTTAAAAACTTTATTCATTTATTTATTTGCCTTGGTGTTTGCCTGGAACTGGAACTACAGACAGTTGTTAGCTGCCATGTGGGTGCTGGGAATCGAACCCGGGTCCTCTGGAAGAGCAGACGGTGCTCTTAACAGCTGAGCCATCTCTCCAACCCCCCAAATTACTTTTTAAATTAAAAATATTACTATGTATGTGTAAACATGATGTGTTTGTGTGGGCTTGTGTGCCGTGGCATATATATGGAGGTCAGAGGACAACTTTTTGGCATCACTTGTCCCATTCCACCTTTACATGAGTTCAAGGAATCAAACAGCCTCCACTAGGCCAAGTGCCTTTACCCAAAGAGCTATCTTTCCATCCCAGAAGTACTTTGGAATTGTAAAAGAAGTTGAAGAGATTATGTTTAATAATCATATTAGTTTTACTAATAAGGGCAAATACTACATACTTTCAGCTGTGATGTCCTATGAGAGATTCTGGTAGCTTAATTAACATTGAAGTAAATACTGTCTAACTGTGGGGCTGGGTAGATGGTTGTGTAAGCATAAGAACCTGAGTTCAGATCCTCAGAATACTTGTAAAATACTAGGTGTAGCAGCTCAATCCCTGCCCTGGGAGGTGGAGATAGGATGATTTTTGAGGCTTGCTGGCCAACCATTCTAGCCAGTTGCTAACTCTAGGTTCTGTGAGACCTTGCCTCAAAACAGTAAGGTTAAAGTGATAGAAGTTAACAGCTTATGTCAACCCCTGTAGTGGGATTAGGGTATGTTGTAAATATTTGTCCTGCCTACTAGTTTAATAAAAAGCTGATTGGCCAGAAGGCAGACAGGAAGTGTGGTTGGGGCTACCAGGCTAAGAAATATCTGAGTATAGGAAGAACAGAGACAGATGTCACAGAGTCACAGGAGCATCCAGGACAAGCAGAGGAAAGAAGTTGAAATGCTGCTGAGAAAAAGTACCAAGCCGCATGACTGAAAAAGATGGGTTGAGTTCTGATGGAGTGAGCAAGTTATATGCCTAGGCCCTAGGTCAATCAGCATAAAAATAATATAAGCCTGTGTGTGATTATTTGAGGCTAAGTGGGGCTGAGAGTGGGACCGAACCTCTGGACTAGATCGTAAAGTCTAGCCCAGAAACTTTTTATAACAAACCTCTGGTCTCCTTATGGACTGGTGTGCATGTACCAGGTGTACAGATAAATTGATACCCATACACATAAGATAAATCTTAAAAGCATAAAAGATCTTTCATTCTAAGAATCCACCCATATCCCTATATCTAAGGAAATGCATTTATAACATACCTCAGAAGAAAAATTATTTAATTTAAAAGAACAAATTAACAATGCTGCAAACATTCAAAGAAATCATCACTACTTACCTTCAAAGAAAAGCAAGATTTGGTGTGTCACCAGTCTTCCACAAAAGCTTCAAGTGCCTAACCACTAAACTTTGGTGTCTTACACACCAAAGGTTAGCATTTCCTAATAAAATAAATTTGACTGAATTTTTATACAAAAGATACAAAACCCTGTCAGATACAGTGGCTCACATGACTGTGTGTGTGTCACTTGAGAAGCAGAGGCAGGAGGACAACTCTTGAGTTTCTGAGTCTGAGACCACCCTGGTCTGTATAGCAATGCCAGACCAACTAGGGCTATACAGAAATATAAATAAATCCACATACTGTCTATTGAGTTTTAGTGACACTAATAGCTTTATTTAACAAACACTGAGTGGCTACTATGTGCAAAGCACTATGCTAGGTGCCATGAAAGATACAAAGGTGAAAAAGACATAGACCCTGCCCACAAGGAGCTTATAATCTAGTGAAGAAGACAAACATATACACACGTAACTACAAGGCAGTAAACAAGAGTAGGCAAGTGCTGAGTGTGGCCTGAGTGTAATAACAGCCTTAAGCTTCTGATTTAAAACAAGAGTGAAGTGTTGGCTGTTTTGAAAATCCCATCTCAGGATCAGCATAATAGGTGTTTAAATGTTTTTACCCAACCAAACAGCTGCAGTCAAGAGAGTAGGCCTGGTGGAGGGGCTGCTTGAAAGCACTATCACACCTACATACATGGGCTGACACAAGTATGTAGGAACAGTTAAAAAGAACTGGTGTGTGTGTGTATGTGTGTACACATATATACATCTGTCCTTTGGTTAATGGCTATAGCTACTGTTTTAAACAATATACTTTTATATAAAAAGGAATTTGTATAATACCAGAAAAATCAATTTAAGGATTAAGATTAATTTAAGAAAGAATCCTGCCATAGGCAATTTTATTTACTAATTGAGTCTTTAAATATCTATAAAGCTCTGGAGCAATTAAATGGTTAGACA
The DNA here is from genome assembly GCA_004025045.1 of Sigmodon hispidus. Classification (NCBI taxonomy): domain Eukaryota; kingdom Metazoa; phylum Chordata; class Mammalia; order Rodentia; family Cricetidae; genus Sigmodon; species Sigmodon hispidus. The sequence goes on from PVIH01007750.1 coordinate 42,414, forward strand.
TCTAAGTATTGCTGAGTAAAAACCTCTTACATAAGTTTAGCCTTCTGAAGAAAATGGTCACATACCTGATACAACACTATTCTAATAGCAATAAGGCGGTCTTGAAGAGCTTTAAGGAAAATAATTTTTAATGCTTCAATGCAAATGGAATACACGCTGATTAAATACAATTCAGTGTTCTTTGAATATATTTCAGTGACAGCATTTGATACCAGTTAAGGCCAGCAAAACAGAAGTGAGGAAAATATTGTATTACTTTTCATTGGTTTCATGTACCACAGTCATGCCAATGACTATGCAGCCAAATCTTTTCTTTCAAAATGTCATTTGTTGGTATTAATAAGATGTGATTTATAAATTCTGATTTATCTATTTGCTTTTAGCTCACAGGCTAGGAACAGCTGCTGACCACTTCCTCTTGACAGTACTGTCTGAAATAACTGGCAAAACAAAAGCTCATTTCCTGGCTGCTTTCCTACTTCCTGAATTAGATGGTCCACTGCTTAGCCTGTTTCCTTTAGTGTGTCAGTGTGGTCCTGAATTCTCTGCTGCTTTCTCTCAAGGAAACGAGCCCGTGCATCTGAGATAGATTTGTCATCATTTCTTCTTTGCATTTTCTTTAGAACTTCTTTTGATATTCCATCTGAAAACAGTACAAAGATATGCCTGATTTTCAACATTAAGGAAAAAGAGCTAGGAAAATGGTTCAGTAGCATGCACTTGTATAGAAAAATTGGAGGTGGAGTCAGGAAAATAACCTAGGAACACCACAGCCAGCTAGCCTAGAGTAGACAGTAACAAAGAAAGACTGCCTCAAGCAAGCACCAAAACAGGCTGTCCTCTGACCTCCACATGCATACGTTCACACACATCATATACATACAAAAAATTTTTTTCCAAAGGAAAAAAAAAATCAACAAGGGAATTAAATTTGTCTAATTAAAAAGTCTTGCTGAAAGAGCACATAGGTGAGGATGTCTAAGCTCAGTGATACAATGTACACTTCACATGAACAAGACTCTAGGACTACCACTATAATAACAAAAAGTACATGTGCTTCTTGTCAACTGTGACAACCTGAATTTGATCACCAAGACCCATGTGATAGAAGAAAGCTAACTCCTACAAGTTGTCCTCTGCCCAAACTTATATACAAAGCATACTCAAATAAATAAATGTAATGAACAACAGTAACAAAAACAATACTAGTTGGAAAAAACTAATTCTAATTCAAGCATATAGGAAAGTATACTTATACTGCAATAAAATATCTAGTGATTGCCATATTTAAAAATCTTTTGATGAGTCAGGCATGGTGATTCATGCACTTGGTGATACCAGCACTCAGGAGTCAGTAGCAGTGCATTTAAGGCTAGTTAGGTCTACATAGCAATTGTCCAGTCAGCCAGAGTTGCATAGTAAAGAAAGCTCTATCTCAACAAGAAGCCTTTCTATGACTTCTTGAGCAATATTTTTTTTACCATCTATTTCCCAAGGATGTTAAATAAAATATGATTCATCATTCTGCCTCAAAAGTTGTATAAAAAAGCTTTTTATGTATGTAAACTAAATCTGTTCTATACTATAATTCAGCACCACAACTGTTTATATCTTCCACCTATAGTCCTAACTGTTCAGAAAACCTACTGGAAAAATGGAAGTTCTGAGGCAAAAAGTCACAAAATTTGACAAAATAAAAATAAAACTGGAAAAAACAAAATGAAAAAAAAACAGTGAGCTGGATAGTGGTAATGCACACCTTTAATCTCAGAACTCTGAGTTCAGGGCTAGCCTGATCTACAGAGAAAGATCCTAGACAGCCAGGACTATACAGAAAAATCTTGTCCAAAAAAATAAAAAATAAAAAAATAAACATTAGGAAAAGATAGTTTCACAGTTAAGAAAACACTTACGATCCCAGCACCCAAGATGCTGACGCAAAAGGATTACCACAACTTTGAGGCCACTCTGGTCTACAAAGCAAACCTCCTTCTCAGAGAAAACAGTAAACAGTACAAAAAAATGATTTGCTCACCCTTTAGCTGTTTCACATTTTCCTTATTGGTCCATTTTCTTCTTGCATCTTCTCTCATTTCACGTCTAGCAACACTGCTCAAATCATGTGCATTAAGTTCATGCAACTTGGGTAGTAAGTCTCTCACCCATTCATAACGGATTGGACATACAATTCTTGCATAGACTTTGGTGGTAACTAATACTTCATGAAAAATAATCCATTCAAGTTTGGTTTCCTGTTCATGAAGCTATAAATAAAAGACTTAAATGAATATAAAAATTTCATTTAAGGATAACTACTAGTGGTCAGCCCTATTCTACATCAGAGCAAGAAAATAAGAAAGCCAGGACTACAGAAAGAGACGCTGTCTCCAAAATAACAAGATAATACCCTAACTCTCTGAATGCTTATTGTCTCCCATAAGCCAACCAGTACCTTTAAGCTCCACATAATATAGATACGTAAAAATTTTAAAATGTAAACGAGAAGACACTGGGGTATGTTAGAACTGTACACTTATAAATGCCTATTTTTTTTTATTAAAAATAAGGTGCATTAATTAGCAAGATGGCTCCATTGATCAGAGTTTTTTCCCCAGGACTACATGGTGGAAGAAGAAAACTGACTCCTGCATGTTATTCTGGCATTCACATGTATATATCTTTCCACACTCCCCAAAATGTAATTTTTTTTTTTGAAAGAAGTACTTAAGGGCTAGGCATGTAAAATCCCTACCATTCATGTACAAGGTTCTAGGCACTTCAAGAGAAAATAAAACAAAACAAAAAACCCCACAATGACATTTGTTGAAAAGCAAGGTGGTGTAAGCCTGTAATCTCACCACCTCGAAGGTAGAGGCAAAAGGAGTTTGAGTCCAGTTTGAGCTATAGAAAGACCCTAATTTGATGTGGAATGTCTTTCTGTATGGTGTGCATGTGGTGTTCATAAAGGAACTGTCTTAACCTATGGCAGACATCTTAGAATGGTGGGAGAGAAGGGGGGAAATCGGGGCATATATCGATAGGGGTAGGGGAAAGAGGGAGGGGTCAAGAGAAACACCATCCAGCCACCCAAGAATCAACATGTAAAAGTAACACAGGTAAGCCACGAGCCATGTGGCAAGACAGAATAATAAAAATGGGTTGAATTAAGATGCAAGAGCTAGCTAGCAATATGCCTGAGCCATATGGCCAAATAGCATGAAATCAATATAAGCTTTTGTGTGATTATTTGGGGCTAAGAGAGGGGTTTGGACCTCTGGCCAAAGGCCAAAAACCTCATACTACATGAAAGAAAGAAAAGAAAAAAAGGGAAGGGAAGGGAAGGAGGAAAGGAGGGAAAGAAAGAAATTAAGAAAGAAAAAAGAAAATGGGGAGGGGATACTTACTGCTGAGGAAGGATGAATATGAACTGGACTTCCACGCCCATCCATTGTGCAAAATGTTCTGCCAACAGATCTATACACAGAAAAAACAAAGTCTAAACACCAAAATAGCAAAGCAATAAGGTAACTGATATACTATGTTTTACTACTAAAATAAGCAGACACTTAAGTCACTTTAAAATTTTTTTTTTTTTGATTTATTTATTTATTATGCATACAGTTTTACAGAAGAGGGCGCCAGACCTCATCATAGATGGTTGTGAGCCACCATGTGGTTTTGCTGGGAATTGAACTCAGGACCTCTGGAAGAACAGTCAGTGCTCTTAACCTCTGAGCCATCTCTCCAGCCCCACTTAAGTCACTTTAAGTAACAACATCACAAGAGCTGGTTTAAAGGAGCCATTTAACCACTTGCCCATCCTCAAATTATATATTCTCCCAATGAGTATCTATATAGCAAGAACTTCTTTTTCTCATCACAATTCTAAAAAAGAAAACTATTATCACAAAAGGGATTTAACTGGTAGGTTTATACTTCAATACCTTTAAAAATACATATTAAGGTGTGAGGTGGAGGGTGGGGAGGATGTACACACATTTTGCCATATGTCGAGGCCAGAGGACAACTTTGGAGTTAATTCTCCTCCTACCTTTATTTCAGTTCCAGGATTCAAACTGAGTCATCAGGTTTGCAGGAGAAGCACCTTTACCCACTGAACTAATTTACCAGCCTTAAAATTTATGCTAAAGCAACTTCAGCATGTTAGCCCATCTCCCATTACTTCCGTAATTTCATATGTGTGTGCATATGCCCATGCATGTAAACAGGGAGGGCAGAGGTTGACAAGTATCTTCCATTATGGCTGTCCACTTATTTTTTAAGACAAGGGTCTCTCTTTGAACATGAATCTCAGTCTAAAACTAAATTCACAGAAAAATTATAAAATAAAGGACTTTTTTATTGTAAGCACTGACAGTAAGCTGCCAACCCAACACCTCACCTGTTATTACCAAGTGCTTGCCATCCTCCTTCCTAATTATGATACAACCACCAAACCAGAAAATTAACACTGATGCATTACTAACACCAAATCTTAAGACACCATTGAAGGGGGCTGGAGAGATGGCTCAGCGGTTAAGAGCACCGTCTGCTCTTCCAGAGGACCCGGGTTCGATTCCCAGCACCCACATGGCAGCTAACAACTGTCTGTAGTTCCAGGCAAACACCAAGGCAAATAAATAAATAAAGTTTAAAAAAAAAAAAAAAAAACCCCATTGAAGTATCACCAATGTTCTAATATTTTTTTTAAAGCAAAAAGACTCAACTTAGAACTATCTTTATTTTTCATATCCTTCATGCTGGAACATTTGCTCACCCTTTTTGACAGTGGTATCACTTTTCTCAGGCCAGGCTCTCTCAGACGCCAGAAGAACAGGAATAAGCCACCAGGCCTGCAACTTTGAGTATTTCTAACCCCTTTCGCCATTATTCTTACAGTATTAACTTATGTAAGCCATTTTCAGTTACATAATGAATTTCCCATTACCAATGTTACTACTTTCCTTATGAAGACACCCTTACTCCTCCCCATCTTAACTAAGCCCTGATTCTAATATATAAGCTTCCTTGGGGATGCCATTCTGTCTTATTTGGCTCTTACACTCTACCTGGGGCCACAAAACTATAAAAACCCTTGTCATTTGATTTAAGTGCTGATACAACTGCCTGACATGTACTCTCTTCCTATCCTGCTGGGACTCCAATACCCCAATTTGAATCACAGTAGCTCCCTGTGTACAGATGACAATTATGAAAATATTTCATCAAACCTCCAGTCTTTAAATAATTCAATCATGCATTTAGACACAGTAGTGTTTATGAACTCTCTCAAGAGTAACACTCACCTTCGAGCAACATTTTTAAAGTAGCCTGCACAAAGACATCTTCGTAGTACTTCATGTTTAGGGCCTTCAAAAGTCTCTCTTGGGAAATCACTTTGCTGTAGAAAGAATGTATTCAGTGATAAGACTCAAAGGACAATTTGATCTAATCTTTCATATTCCTAAAGACTTCTAGGTAATTTATTGTAAGAAGAAATAGATTTAGCCTTGCACCCAAAATATTCAAAAGACACACAGAATATATAAAATGATAATTGACAGAATATTATGTATCAGGCAACAGAAAGAGACAATGACCCAAGAGACAGGAAATTAGTAACAATAAAAGCCTCATCCTAGTCTTGAGAAAAATTTCTGACTGTGGCATAAGAAAAAAACTGAGATAGAACCCAGAGAACTCACAAGGAAACAGAGTCAAGAGTCTGAGAAGACCCAAGTGGCTGGAATTTGCAGTTCAGGAGAGAAGTTCAAAAACACCACCAGAGTTCTGCAGAAAGTAATTAAGTATCTGCCCAAGTAAATAGCCTTCCAGAAAGATAAGACTGCTTGGTATAGCACAGGGAGAAGAATGATGCTATAAGAAAACACGTTCCAAGTCCTGGTTTTTGATTCAGTACCTAGAAGGGGATTAACTTTAATCCCTGAACTTGGGAGGCAGAGGCAGAGGAGCAGATCTCTAGCACTGGGATGGCCTTAAGATATGTGGAGTTCTAGGCCAGCTAATGCTAGATAGTTGGTCAGTCAGTCAGACAGACAGACACAAACACACACAGACACACATACAAAAACAAACATAAAACTTTGGGGGTATATATTTTTAAAATTTTAATTTTAATTTTGCAAATGTGTATGACTATGTGAATATATGCAGGTAAGTATAGGAGAGTGGTCAGGGGCATTGAATTCCTGGGAGCTGGAATTACAGGCAATTATGAATCACCTGATGCGGGTATTGGAAACATCTGCAAGAGCAGTATGTGATCTTGACCACTGTACAATCTGTCCAGCACTGTTAATCCTTTCTTCTTTCTTTTCTTTTTAGACAGGATCTATTGTGCCCTGGCTACTCTGGAAACAGAGACTAGGCTGTCCTCTAATAACAAAGATCCATCCACCTGCTTCTGCCTCAAGGGTGCTGGAATTAAAGGTATGCATCTATGCATCACCAAGCCCAGCCAAGAGCTATTGTCTTGACTGTGTAGTAATGACTTAGTGTATGTGCAGATGTCAAAACCCAGCAAATTAGACACTTTTTGTTAAGTGTTTTAATGTTTTTACATTAGCTTGGTGAGTGGACAGGCAGACATGCCTATGCCAAAGCATAAATATGTGGTTGCCTCTTCCACCACGAGAGTTCCTGAGATCAGACTTGGGCCCTTAGATTTAATGCTTGCACCCCTATCTGCAGAGTCATCTCACCAGCCTAATATGTGAAGCCTAATATATGTCAATTATTCTTCAGTACAACCATTTCAAAATATCTTCATTTCTTCAGATATACTTCTTTACCCCTACTAGGATTCACTGAGCCAGAAAGAGATGGTTGTAAAAAGCAGCATACAGGGAGAAGGTAGCCAACTATAAATGGTGGCTCAAATGTAATTGTACTTCACTGAAAATTCATTATGACATAGATAGGCTTAAAGTGCTAGTCAAGAAAACAAAACACTCAGAACTATGGTGGTCACCTGTTTAAGTTTCCTGATCAGTTCCCGAAGCTGAGCTTCCACACGAAATGCAGAAAATAAGCACCGCCAGTGAATCCAATGCTTTTGGCACCATGAAGCTGGAGCTCCACTGCAAAACAAAAACACTAGGGTCCTGGGAACACGTTCTGTAAACCAGACAAAAAAAACCCTCATTTCCTTTACAAATAATGGGACCATTTGTGTGGTGTCAGGGTTAGGATGGTTGTAACCTCAGCACTTAGGAGATAAAGGCAGAAGGTTCAGGAGTCCAGGAGTCCAGGAGTCCAAGGTCATCTACGACAGAAAGTCTGCTGCCAACCTCAGCTATAGGAAACCATCTCAAAAAAGCTAGCAAGCAACCAAACAACAACAACAAACCCAAAAAGAAACCTCTAAGCAAAAGAAGAGATCTGTACAAGCACTTAAAAAAAAAAAAAAAAGCAGGGCGGGAGAGATGGCTCAGAGGTTAAGAGCACTGACTATTCTTTTAGAGATCTTGAGTTCAATTCCCAGCAACCACATGGTGGCTCACAACCATCTATAATGACACCTGGTACCCTCTTCTGTATACTGTATACATAATAAATAAATCTTTAACAACAACAAAAAAAAAAGTGTTTGACCAAAAAAATTATCAGTTAAGAGTACTTGTTCCCCTACTTAATCTGGGTTTAAGTCCCAGCATCCACAGAGTGGCTCACAATCTTCAGTAACTTCAGTTCCAGGGAATTCTAGGCCTGCTTTAGTTTCCATGGACACCAGGCATGCCTGTGGTATACATATATACAAGCAGGCAAAACACTCATATACCTTAAATAAATCTTAAAGAAAAAAACTGACAAAAAATTAATGTCAGGATGCCCTCTGACTAAATTTTTAATAATTTAGTAATAATTTAAATAATTTGTAAATGGTTTCTTTTTACATATATCAATTAACAAATACCTAACATGACAGCCTCCTGACAATCTCACTGATGTTAAAAATTAAAATTACCTTGAGGTCAGTTTCATCCCATTGATCCTTAATGTCTAAGGTCTTATACAGTAAGTATGTAATTGAGCTGCAGATCAGAGTGACATTTTCCAGACGAAGGACCAGCTCACATACCTTGATTTGCACTGTTCAAAAATGACAGCTAAAGTTGCGAAGTCATTAAATCCTCCAGCTTTTGCAGCCAGTTCTCGATGTCTCTGTTCTGCTTCCTTCTGGTATTCTGGATCAACTAAAAGGCAAATCAAGACACTGTAGTTCCATGTTAAATCAAATGCCTACATTCACTTTGCTTTTCTTTTCACCATGTTCAACAAAATCTGCTTCACTCATGGGGTAGAATTAAATTAGATCTTCTTAGGCAGTCCAGTTTCTTCCATAAGTCTTGTCCATGTCCCATCCCACTATCCCTCCCCATTGTTTGCAAGACAGAATATTTGCCTACATAGCTTAGGATGACCAAGAATTTGGAATGTAGCCCACCATGGCCTTGAAATTCTCTTGCCCTTGCCTTTCAAGCACTGGGTGGCACAGAATTGTACCACTACACATATATATTTTTCTTCTTACACATGCTGGAGATTTATAATAGTCAATATTATTTCTCTCAACTAAATTGTTTTCAAAATGGTATCTAAAATTTACTCTTCTAAAAAAATTATTATATATTATAAAAGTAGCCCATAGTTAAACAGAATACAAGGTAAAGGTTCCATGTCTACAGTTTGTCACATATACAGTCTTCAAAGCTAACCATGCTCACAGATGGTCCCCAACTGAGAATAATCTAACTTTGTAATAGTGTAAAAGCAATATATTTTACATTCAGTAAAAGCTGTACCTCCAATTTTCTATTTTAATCTTTTCCCAACATTCAGCATAAAAATCCCATCCAATGCTAGTACCATATTGAGCTCTGCTCCCAGTCAGTCATGCAACTATAAGGATAAGATAAATAATAGATACTCCATAATATAGTATGCAGCTTTGTACAGTAGGTTAATGTTTTTCAATGCATGTTTGACTTAGAATGTTTTCAGTTTCAGGTGAGTTTAATCAGGTTGTACCCCAACATAAACCAAGGAACATCTGTATTATGTTTGTGCTGTGCCAAGTATTTCCCACTTTTCTTTGCCTTCCATCATGTGGGTCCCAGGGATCAAACAGTAGTTAAGAGTCAGTAGGTTCTCAACCATGCTGGCCTCACAAGCCTGATGACCTGAGTTCAATCCCTAGAATCCATGTAAAGGTAGGAGAGACTTGACTATTCAGTTTTGTCTTTTGACCTCCACATACAATGCCATGGCAAACAAGTACATCAAACACATACAAAAGTGATCAAGCATTACCTAAACTTATAAAGAAAATACATATTTTTAAACTTTTTTTTATTTATTTGCCTTGGTGTTTGCCTGGAACTGGGAACTGGAACTACAGACAGCTGTGTGCTGCCATGTGGGCACCAGGAATTGAACCCCAGTCCTCTGGAAGAACAGTCAGTGCTCTTAACTGCTGAGCCAACTCTCTAGCCCCAAGAAAATACATATTTTAACTAGACATTATATAACAAATTTGAAATAAGAGATAATTAAACAGGACCTCCATATACATTAAGTGTCCCTATTACAAGTATTCCCTAATATTATGAAAATGTATAACAAATAGGCAAAAAACTTAAGCTGCAAATGCATACCCTAACAGGTAGTCATAAACATGGTGTAACAATATACTCAAACAGATCAACAATTTTGTGCATCAGAGAAGCCTAATCACATAATACTATCCACTTCCCTCAGACTTTTAACTCCACAGATGGGTCTTGCCTGTTTCTAACATTAAATACATGTTTTTACATTTATTTTGTGTGTGTGAGCATGCCACAGTACCCAATACGGAAATTAGAAGACAACTTGCGGAAATCAATTTTCTCTTTCCATCACAGGGGTCCAAGTAATGAAACACAAGTCCTCCATCTTAGCAGAAGGCACCAATACCCACTGACCAATCTCACCAGCTTTGTTTCTAACCTTTACGTTAATGGAATCACACAGTGTGTACTTGATACATTTAGTTGCTTTTGCTCAACATTATGTTTTTGAGATTTCTCTTTTACTTACTTTGGTCCTATTTCTTTGGAATCCATTTTAAGACTGACATGATCTCTGGCCAAATTCCACATCAATACTTTATCAGATTAATCTTTATTCTACCTGGGTTTCCTGGGTTATAACACAACAGAGAAACTTACAGGTATGGCCCAATTTTTCTGTTCATTGTAGGTGACCCTACAAACCTTCAACTGCCCTACTATATATAGTCATTTACACACCAGCGGCTTCATTTTTCAAGTTCAAAGTCAGTCTTGTATATATAAGAAGTTTTAAACCAACTAAGGCTACACAGACCCTGTCTCAAAAAACAAACAAACAAAAAGCTCTGGGAAAATCAGTGGTAAAGTGCTTGCCAAGCATGAGAACCTAAGTTTGATCCTTGGGACCCATATAAAGAAAATAAAATTTAAAGGCTTAAAAATCCAAAAGTGGGGGCTGGAGAGATGGCTCAGCGGTTAAGAGCACCGGCTGCTCTTCCAGAGGACCCGGGTTCGATTCCCAGCACCCACATGGCAGCTAACAACTGTCTGTAGTTCCAGTTCCAGGCAAACACCAAGGAAAATAAATAAATAAATAAAGTGTTTAAAAAAAAAAAAAAAAAAAATCCAAAAGTGGTAGCTTCTACTTGTAATGGCAGCACCGGGGAAGCAGAGACAGATGGACTATTGAGAGTCCCTGGGAGACAGAGACAGGTGAACCACTGAGATTCCCTGGGAGGCAGAGACAGGTGGATCATTGAGAGTCCCTGGGAGACAGAGACAGGTGGACCATTGGGATTCACTGGGGAAGCAGAAACAGACTGTTGAGATTCACAGGCCAGTCCACCTAGCTTACTTGGCAAGTTGCAGGCTTTTTTTTTTTTTTTTTTTTGAGACAAGGTCTCTGTCTTTACATAGCCCTGGCTATCTTAGAACTCATTAACTAGACTAGGCTGTCCTGGAACTCACAAAGATATGACTGCCTCTTCCACACCCAATGCTGGGATTAAAGGCATGCACCACCACACTACACCCAGGGAGAAATCTTATCTCAAAAAAAAAAAAAAAAAAAAAAGAAAGAAAAAGAAAAGGATAATAGTTGAAGAATGGCACCTAAAGGTATCCTAGCTTCCACACCCAAACATACCTACACATCTATAAAGTATAGACACAAACACAGAGCCAAAACAAAGGCCGGGAGTGGTGGCACATACCTATAATTCCAGCACTTGGGAGGAAAAGGCAGGGGAATCTCTGAGAGATCAAGGACAGCTTGGTCCAAGCAAGATTCAGACCAGCTATGGCTACACAGTGAGACCCTGTCTAATCTCTTGATTAAACTACTGAATAAACACATGAAAAATATCCATTATTTTCCATGCATGATAATTCATGTCTTTAATCCCAATACTTGAGAAGCAGACAAATCTCGGAGAGTTGGAAAGTTCCAGACTCTCGGGGGCTACGGAGTGAGACCATGTTTCAAAAATAAAAACCTCATTATTAGACATCACAAACAAAAGAAACAAAGAAATACATAATACAATGCATATGATGCAAATGATTCTGCAATATCAAATGAAGAGGACATGTACAAGCTAGTTCAAGCTGCTCCCTTAAACAGTGTTTATAGGATATTTAAATCTTATTTAGGATAAGATTTGACTGTTCTGTTTGTTTTTGAGATCACTGTAGAGAGGCTAGCTTCAAACTCAAAGAGATCCTCTTGCCTCTGCTTCCCCAGTGGTGGGATTAAAGTAACTACACCCAGCTTGTTTCTTAATCATAAACTTGTGCAATAGTATTATGTCTTTTTTTTTTAAAGATTTATTTATTTGTTATGTGTACAGTACACAGAAGAGGGTACCAGATGTCATCATAGATGGTTGTGAGCCACCATGTGGTTGCTGGGAATTGAACTCACGACTTCTGGAAGAACAGTCAGTGCTTTTAACCTCTGAGCCATCCCTCCAAGCCCATAGCATAATGTCTTTCCTGGGTATTTTTTTTAAGATAAGCTAAATAAAAATATACAAAAAGCTTACATAAGAATTTACTCAGGAGACTATAACTCATACTAAACAAGAATAAGACACATGTTCATGGGCAGGATAATACATTAACTGTATGTTTATACTACTCAACAAAAGATCAAAATACAGATATATAAAGCAATACAGATGAATTTCACATGGAGTATGTTCACTATGTAATCCATGATGGCCTCAAACTCCCAGAGGTCCTCCTGGAATTACAGGTATGCACCATTAGGCCTGGTTCTCTGGTTTTATAAATGAAAACCATGGAAGTCTGAGAAAGCTAGGCTCAGTCAGATACTCAGGTAATAGGGCAGTCAGAACATTCAATTCTTGCACTTCATACTTTCAGTAATTTTTGGAGTGTCTTTAGTTTTGATACCCCCTAATAAAAGGCAATCAACATTATCTATTGTACATACTATTATACTGAAGAAAAAATTACAATTGAGTATATTATAAGAATTAAAATTTTAAGACTTATTTTCTATTTGTGCAAGCTCATTTGCCAAGGCATGTATACGTAGTCTGAGAACAACTTATGGGAGTTAATTCTCTCCTTCCATCATGTTCTGAATTCAGAGGAACTCAGGACATCAGAACTAGAGAGATGGCTCAGCAGTTAAAAGAATTAGTTGTTCTCGGGGGCTGGAGAGATGGCTCATCAGTTAAGAGCACTGACTGCTGTTCCAAAGGATCTGAGTTTGATTCCCAGCAACCACATTGTGGCTCACAACCATCTATAATGAGATCTGGTACTCTCTTCTGTACACTGTATACATAAATAAATAATTTTTTTTTTAAAAAAAAGAATTAGTTGTTCTCCTTAGAGGCCACATGGTAGCTCACATATCTGTAACTCCAGTCCCAGAGGACCCAGACCCCTCTTCTGGGCTCAGTACACTAAGCAAGCACATGGTGCACAGACATACATGCAGACAAAACTTCTACACATAAAAATGAACTAAAAACAAAGACCAAAATCCCCCCCAAATCTCAGGACATTAGACTTGGCACCAAGTGCTTCTACTCAATGAGCCATCTTGCAGTTAAATTTGACAGTTAAAATTGAGGTATATTTGCACTAGGCAGCAAACTGATTCAGTAACAGTACTTTTACAAAAAAATAAATCCACCATTATAATCATAATATAAACAAGTCTGGACTCAATACTCATAACCTACAAAAGGAAAAGCTAATGGGGTACACAATCTATTGTTATATTAGCTGTTGACAAGGTCTGGTGACTATTCTGAAGCTCCTGCTAAAAAAGTTATTTCTCTAGATAAAAATAAAGCTAATACATGTTAAACTGTCTCATACTGACACACCAATAAACAAGAAAAGGAAAAAATATAAGAACATGGAAACCTAAAGGAAAAAATAAAGAAATACTCTAAGGATAAAGTGCTGAGCTACCTGTTCTTTTCATTCTCAGAAACAGTTAATATATTACCAATTTACCACAAAAGAACAAAGGTTCACCTTATTATCTAGCTTTATCCGTGAAGGGAAATTAACTTTTAGCTAGGAATGTTACATACTTCCTATGCTAAACAACTAAGTTAAAGGATAACAAAATATAAAACCACTTCTCTCGTTTCCTGTCCCAGTTATACGATAACCCTCTAAAAGGCTCTGTGAGTTACTGGAGACCCAAGTAAACACCAGACATGGCTAGAATCTCTCCACCATAAGACAACACTTCTTCCTAACCTCATTGACCAGATCACACTACAATCTTCTAATGGGCTTAGGTGGACTCTGCAATTCTTGCGGGGAGGAAAAGACTGAGAACTGTCAGAGCAATGCTGAAGGGTAAAACAAAGCCAGGGGATTACCTTATTCAACTACTCAAGAATGCTGATACAAGTTTAGTCAAGTGATTTATAACAAAGGAACAAAGGCATTTCAATAGAGAAACTACAATATTTTGAATAAATAACGTTGAAACAAATTATACCCAACCATTATAAGACAACATTAAGAGAAAATCTAGATGGCCATGGTATGGCAATGACCTTACTGATATAGCAGGAAAGCAAGATCCACAAAAGAAAATAGTTATAATAGACTTCATTAAAATCAAAATCTTCTGTATTGTCAAAGGCAATGCCAAAGCAATAAAAAGAACACAAGACTTGAAGAAAATATTTAAGTGCTGGGCAGTGGTGGCACATGCCTTTAATCTAACAGGTAGGAGGCAGAGGCAGAAGATCCCTTAACTTGAGGCCAGCCTGGTCTACAGAATGAGTTCCAGGACAGCTAGGGTTACATGAAGAAGCCCTGTCTCAAGAAAAAAAGAAAAGAAAATACTTAACAAAATATCTTGGGTGGTACACACTTTTAATCTCAGCACTCAAGAGACAGAAGCAGGCAGATCTCTGTGAATTCAAGTCAAGCCTGGTCTACATAGTAAGTTCCAGGACAGCCAGGGCTACAAAAAGAGACCATGTCTCAAAAATCTAAAACAAACAAACAAAATTGAATTATTTTTTTGGTTTTCTTTTTTTCCCAGACAGGGTTTCTCTGTATAGTCCTGGCTGCCCAGGAACTCAGAGCAACCGGGCCTGCCTCTCCCTCCAAGTGCTAGTATTAAAGATATGTGCCACTACTGCCTAGTTGCTAATTTTTTTTTTAATATAACAGTCAAAACATGGAAAAGTAACCATTCTCTTTAATAAATGAGTAAATAATTTCCATATAATAGAATAAAATATAATTAATTAATTTAAAAAATGAGCTATTATGCTACAAAAAGAAGAAATCTTTAATCTTAAATGACAGAAGTCCATCTAAAACTGCTACATATTATATGATCAAAATACAAGGCATTCTGGAAATGGCAAAACAATTTAAAAAGTAAAAAGATCAATTGTCAAGCGGGTTGGTTTATTTTGTGTATGTGTGTGACAATGTGCATGAGTTTGTACATTCTCAATCACCTGAACACCAAGAGACAACCTTGAGGAAAGGATGTACGGATAAATAAATGAAGCATAGGGTATGTTTAAACAAATAAAAGTATTCTGTAGGATTCTGTAATGGTAAACTCAGGTTATTGGATATGTGTAAAAACCTATAGCATATGCAATCAGATGAGTGATCCTTTAGTTAGTAACCTACCAGTACTGATGGAAGAACAGCAGCAAACATACATCACAAATAAAAGAAGTTAGTAATGGGAGAACTGTGTGGCTGAGGGGATGGGAAAAAAAAAAGGTCTATGGGGGCACAGGAAGACAGTGTCTGTCTTGTTTTCTTTGTTTGAGACAGGGTCACATTAACGCTCAGTCTTGCCTTGAATCAGAATCCTACGATTCTATCAGCAGACATTACAGGCATGTTGCACCACATCCAGCAATTAAATTCTTTACAGAAAAATAAACTTGCTTGGGGCTGGAGAGATGGCTCAGAGGTTAAGAGCACTGATTGTTCTCCCAGAGGTACTGAGTTCAATTCCCAGCAATCACATGGTGGATCACAACCATCTGTAATGACATCTTGTGCCCTCTTCTGTGTACTGTATACATAATAAATAAATATTTTTAAAAATGGAATAATCACATTGGCCGCTGAATGAAGAGTAAACTTCAAAAAAAAAATAAGTAAATAAACTGCTTATAGGAGTCCATTAGATGGCTCTGCAGGTAAAGAGAGTTTACTACCAAGCATGACAATCTCAGTTTGATTCCTGAAACGCACATGGTAGAGTAAGAGAACCAACTCTTCCAAGTTGTTCTGACTTCCATACATTGTGGCATGTGTATCCTCAAGTGTGTGTGTGTGTGTGTGTGTGTGTGTGTGTGTGTGTGTGTGTGTAATGTGCACACAGAAAAAAATAAATTAATAGATAAAATAATGTAATACAAAGAAAACATTTAGAAATAAATAAAGTGCTTACCAGGTCTGATGAAGACATTTTCCACAGACAACATTGCTGCTATTGGAAGCAGTAAATCTTCACAATCCAGAGAAGCAGCCTTGATCACTGCACACGTCAGATGTGGGGGGAGAGGAAACTCCACCATAGATAAACCCAATCTTGTCACATGACCACTCCTTAACAGAAAGGAAAAGTTCTTAGGAGTTTGGGACAATACAATGTTCATCTTTCAGAATAAATAAGATATAATTTAATTACTTAAACTCATCTCTAGAAAATCAATTCAAAGAGTAAAACACTGCAGTCACTGGTAAGAACAATGATAATTGGCCAGGGGTGGCCCATACCTTTGATCCTAGCACTCAGGAGGCAGTGGTAGCCGGATATGAACTCTAAGACAGTTAGGGCTACACAAAGAAACACTAAAAATAAATAAATCCTTTATTGACAGAAGTGTTATTCTTTCCTCCCCCATCTCTGTCTCTCTCTTCTTTCTTTCTTTATTACAGATGGTTATAAGCCCCATGTGGTTGTTAGAATTGAACTCAGGATCTCTGAAAGAGCAGCCAGTGTTCTTAACCACTCTCCAGCCCCGTTCCATTTTCTTGTTGAATTCTTATTTATTTAATGTATGTCTGTGCACACACATCAAACGGCACATACGTGGGGTAAGAAGACAACTTGCAGGGAAATGGTTCTCCTCTTCTACCCTGTAGGTCCCAGTGATTAAACTCAGGTAAGCAAACTCAAGTGAGTACAGATTATTATTTGGTTGGTTAGTTTGGTTTTTTTATCTGTGTGATAGCTCTTGCTGTTCTGGAATTGACATTACAGATTAGGCTGGCCTCAAACTCACAGATCTGCGTACCTCTGCTTCCTGGATGCTGGCTGGGTTTCAAGGCATGCACCATCAACACATGGCACAGAAGGTTTAATACATCAAAAAAAAAAAAAACAAAAAAAAACAAAAAAAACAAAAAAAAACCAAACAACAACCCTATTCAATGAGATAGAAAACTGTAATAGAAAGGCTATAAACATTCAAAAGAACACAGAGATAGCCTTGAAAAAATGAAGAAATAACAATTATAAAAACTTCCCTCAACACACAATCACATCAACAAAGAGTCTTAGCATTTTTATGTAGCTAAAATAATGTTTGGTACTGCAATGGCATTCAAAATTACTTAACTGAAACCACATTAAGAAAAATGGCTTTTAAAAAAATGTCTCATTTGTTATCCTTGTTGCATGTAAAAAATTCATTCACACTGAAATAAATTTCTTTCTATTTCTGAAGACTTAGAACCTTTTTTTTAAATAACAAATCAAAAAGTCAGGCACATAAACTCACACATAAATTCTAGTACTTGAGAAGCTGAGGCAGGAGGATTATAAATGTAGGGCATACTGAACTGCATGGTGAGTTTCAGGCCAGGCTGAGATACAAACCAACAAAAAGACTAGTAATATTTTTAAGTTATATTTTTTACCTGTCAATAGCATCACACTGGTAAAGCTGCTTAAGTGCTTCCAAAATAAGTCTCTCATTAGGTGGATCCAAATATGGAAACCTGTGCATTTAAATGAGATAGGAGAAAGTCAGGATTATTCATAGCAGTATTTTATCCACATTTGATAGAAATTTCCTTAAAATGTTTCACTGCTCCACTTCATTTTCTTTTGTTTTGTTTTATGGACAAGGTCTCTTTCTATGGAACCCTGGTTGTCCTGAAATTCAACGTAGATCAGACTGGCCTGGAACTCTGCCTCCCCAGTGCCAGGATTAGAGGTGTGCATAATGCCTTGCCCTTGCTCCATTTTTCAAGTCTTCTTCTCCCTGAAAACATTCTAGCACTGTGGTTGGCATTCAAAATAGGATAATTCTGCTTTTTCTGGAATTACAATCCTCTCATTCAAAACATACTTCTGTTTATTCCCCTTGGCTGGAACACTCCTATCTTTTCTTATCTTTATATCAAGTAGCCAATTACTATTCTCTTCTGCAGCTCAAGACTGTTTTAACTAAATTGTTACAAAATAGAGGAGAGCTTAAAGAAATGAGTCAGTGAGTAAGGGTGCTGCCATCAAGCTTGACAATATGAGTTCTATCTCCAAGATTCTTTTTTTTAATTTTTAATTTTTAAATTTTTTATTTTTTATTTTATGTGAGTTGGTGTTTTGCCTGCATGTATAACTGTGTAAGGTGTCAGATCTTGGAATTACAGTAGACAGTTGTTAGCTGCATGTGGATGCTGGGAATTAAACTCAGGTCCTCAGGAAGAACAGTCAGAGCTCTTAACTGATCAGCCATCTTTCCAGCCCCTCTCCAAGACTCTATGGTGGAAGAGAACTGACTGCTGTACATTGTCTTTTGGACGCCGCATGCACACACACAAAATCTAAATAAAGAGAAAAAACAATGAAAGTAGCTGAAAATTTCAAGTTATCTAACACTAACTCGGGACTGGACTTGATTTCATAGAGATCTACCTGCTTCTGCCTCCAAAGAGGGGAAATTAAAGACATGCACCACCATGCCTAGTCTCCCAACCCTCTTATTTTAATTACAAGAAAAATGGCTCAGAGAATAAAGTGCTACCACACCAGACTCATGCCTGGTTTCTTCATTTTCCTTCCTTTTTGGTCTTATTAAAGACAGAGTTTTGCTGGGTACCTACACTGGGTTTGGCCTCCCAGTAGTCTTTATATTTCAGCTTTCCTAGTGCTAAGATTAGAAATCTATGCTCTGATAGCACATGCCTATAATCCTACCACTTGAGAGGCAGAGAAGCAAAGGATCATGTGTTCAAGGTCAACCTCAGCTTTATAGCAAGTTTAAAGACAGCCTGGAAGACATGAAACCCAGTCTCAAAACAAACAAACAAACAAACAAAAAAACAGCAATGGGATCTGGAGAGAAGGTTCAGGCATTAAGAGCACTTGCTACTCTTACAGAGGATCCAGGTTTAGTTCCCAGAACTCAAACAAGGTTCACAACCATCTGTAACTCCAATTCTACAGCATCTAACAACATCCTGACATCCACTGACAACAAGCATGCAAGCGGTACACAGACTTGTATGTAGGCAAAACATCCATATACATAAGTATCTAAAGGAAAAAGCCAAAGAAAAATAACAATGTAGAGAGTACTAAGTAATTTATAATGAACTAATGCCTATTCACTCCTATTTTCCTTTTTTTTTTAACATTTATTATTTATTATGTATACAGTGTACAGAAGAGGGAACCAGATGTCATCATAGATGGTTGTGAGCCACCATGTGGATGCTGGGAATTGAACTCAGAACCTCTGAAAGAACAGTCAGTGCTCTCAACTGCTGAGCCATCTCTCCAGCTCCTCATTCCCATTTTTCTAATGTGTATTCATTCCTGGTTATTTGTTCTCTGTAGCTCTTTGAGAGTGTGCTAGGAATTAATGCCAAACTTCCTGGACAGTTGCTTTCAGAGTCTCCGCTTTCTAAATGAGAATATATCAAAGCACTGTTTTTAAATCTGGATTTACCTGAAAGTTTTCTGTTTGGTCATTTAGTTCTTCAATGGCTTATTATTTCTTTCTCATTGGCACAATACAGTTAAGTTTTACATGTTTTCCTCTACTTTCTTAGTTAGAAAATCTCTTGTCTTGAGCTAAATATTTGTTGGTGCACACCTATGATATCAGTAGTTAGAAGTCACAGTCAGGGGGGCTGGAGAGATGGCTCAGCGGTTAAGAGCACCGTCTGCTCTTCCAGAGGACCCGGGTTCAATTCCCAGCACCCACATGGCAGCTAACAACTGTCTGTAGTTCCAGTTCCAGACAAACACCAAGGCAAATAAAGAAATAAAGTTTGTTTTTTTTTTTTTTTTTTAAAAAGAAGTCACAGTCAGGTGAATCACTGAGTTCAAGACCAGCCTGATGTATATAATATGTTCCAGGCCAGCCCGGGATACATACATAATGAGACCCTGTCTCAAGAAGAAAAAAAAAAAATCGATTCTTTACATCTAATAATGAAGTACTCAGCTAGAAAATATCATTCCAATGAGGTAACACAGACCCAGAAAGATAAACATTATATGTACTCATTCATAAATGGATTTTAGATGTAAATCAAAGGATGACCAGGCTGCAATCCTCAACCCCTGAGTAGCTAGGTAACAAGGAGCAACCTAAGTGACACATCCATGGATTCCCCTAGGAAGGGAAAATAGATAAGATCTCCTGAGTAAATAGGGACCATAGGAGGAAAGAAGCAAGGAGAGGTGGGGGGAAAGAATGAGATGGGTGAGTTCGAGGAGGGACACAGAGGGAGAACAGGGAAATAAATGTCTTGATAGAGGGAGCCACTGTGGGGTTAGAAAGAAACTGGTGCTAGGGAAATACCCAAGAACCCATAAAGATGACCCCAGCTAAGACTCCAAGCAATAGTGGAGAGGATGCCTAAACCAGCACTTCCCTATAATCATATTGATGACCACCTTAACTGTCATTATAGAACCTTCATCCAGCAACTGATAGAAGCAGATACACAGCTAAGCACTAGGAAGAGCTCCCAGTCCAGTCAAAGAGTGAGATAAGAGATTACGTGATTAAAAGGGTCAAGAACAAGATGAGAAAACACATAAAGACAGCCAACCATAGCTACTGGGGACTCAGTGACTCTGAAATGTCAGTTGGGGAACATACATGGGACTAAACTAAGCCCTCTGAATGTGGATGATCGTCGAATGTCATGGGCAGTGAGTGGAGCCGCTGGCAGTGGAACCAGAATTTATTCCTAGTGCATGAATTAGCTTCCTGAAGCCCATTCATTACAGAAGAACACCTTGCTGGGTCTTGATAGTGGGGGGAGGTGTCCTACCTGAACTAGATAATGCCAGATTACACTGAATCACCCTGGGAGTCCTTACCTTTTCTGAGGAATGAATGTGAAGTGGAAGAAAGCTGGGGGATGACTGGGAAGAGGGGAGAGAGGGGAAACAGTGGTATGCTACAATAAACTAATAATAATAAAGAAAGAAAAAAAGAAGAAAAAAATCTGTTATCTTTCTTGAAACCATCTAAATTGGGTTTCTAATAGTCAGGTTTGGCAGCTCTTAACTATAATCATAGCACTCAAAAGACAGAGCAAGAATTTTGCTAAGGCTAGTCTAGTCCACATAATGAGTTTCAGGAAGCCAGAGCTATACAGTGAGGCTCTGACTCAAACAAAAATATGTGCACCATTTTATCTGGCTCCATAAAGCATTTTCTAATTAGAATCACAGTCATATGCCTTACATTAAAAATTAACAGCGACCAACCAGGCATTGTGGCACATGCCTTTTAATCATAGCACTTGGGAAACAGAGGTAGGCAGATTTCTGTGAGTTCAAGGCCAGCCTTCTACATAGTGAGTTCCAAGACAGCCTAAGCTATATAGTGACACTCTGTCTCAAAACAAACAAAATGAACTTAAAACAACCCCTGCCCCTATACCCCCCCAAAAAACAGTGGTCACTAAAGTTAGTCAAGTCTACATTAAGATCTCAATTAAGCCAAGGTTTAAATATGAGTCAAAGATCAAATCTCACTGTGGAAGTTTGAATGTAAATGGCCTCCATAAGTTCGTATGGGGTGACACTATTAGGAAATGTGCCTTTGTTGGAGTAGGTGTGGCCTTGTTGGAGGAAGTACGCCACTGTGTGGGTGGGCTTTGAGTTCTCTTATGCTCAAGCTACAACTAATGTCACAGTTGATCATTTCCTGTTGTCTGCAAGATATAGGACCCTCGGTTACTTCACCAGCACCATGTCTGCCTGCATGTCACCATGCTCCCTATGGTGATAATAAAGGAATAAACCTCTAACTGTAAGTGAGCCACCACAATGAAATGTTTTCCTTTATAACAGTTGCTGTGTCATGGTGTGTCTTCATAGCAATAGAAATCTAAACTAAGACATTCATTCAGTTGAAGGCAAATTAACACTATTTACTGCTAGATTCATCAATATTAAATTATAGCAGTTTGAAGTTGATAAAAATGTTCTGAAATTTTATAGTGATAATGGTCATAAAACACTGTGAATCTACTAACAAAAATTTTAAAAGTACACTTTAAAATGGCTAAAATATAGAATTTTATTTTGGGCAAATTAACATTTTTGGTTTAGTTTAAAAGCAACCAACAAAAAAATTAACCCTGGAAATAGGTTAGTCTGAATTCCCAGGAACACATCAGTCTAAAAGTACTATACAGGGCTAGAGAGATGGCTCAGAGGTTAAGAGCACAGGCTGCTCTTCCAGAGGTCCTGAGTTCAATTCCCAGCAACCACATGGTGGCTTACAGCCATCTATAATGAGATGTGGAGCCCTTTTTTGGCATGTAGGCATACATGCAGGCAGAACATGGTATACATAATAAATAATAAACCTTAAAAAAAAAAAAGTACTAAACAATTTCTGAGAAATAACCTGGCTCCTTCCATTTTAGCCACATTTATTTTGAGGTTGACCACATACCTTATGACATCATGTATGGCAAGGCACTTTAAAGTCAGAACTACAGATGTCAAACTAGTTCTCTTAATTTCCGGGATCACGTGATCAGGCATGCACTGGTTCCAAAAATCTTTACTATAAATGCGAAAGCACTTTCCTGAGGCGGTCCTGCCTGCTCGGCCACTTCGCTGTAATGCTTCACTTCTACAACAGAAAACAAAAACAGTTCCCAAAATGTTCTGTAGGTCTGTTATTTACTTCCCTAATTCAAACCAAGTAGAAATACTCTAATCAGCTAACCGTTCTTTGAATTTAAAAGCTTGATAAAGGGGACTGGACAGATGTCTCAGTGGTTAAGAGCAGTGAGTCCTCTTTCAGAGTATACTCGGATTCAATTCCTAGCACCCACATGACAGCTCACAACTGTCTGTAACTCTAGCTTCAGGACAAAACACCACTGTACATAAAATAAAAATGTTGGCACCACCTCATCCCGCAAGGAAGACGCGACACCCAGGCTCTTCTTTCAGCAGTTTTATTCAGGAACCTTGAATTCTGACTTCTGACTTACTTACTTACTTATGACGGGGACTGACTGACTTGCTACATTTTCTCTCTCATTCCTTCTCCTTCTGACCACGGGGAAACCCGCCCGCAGCCTAAATAGCCTCTGGGCAGCCAACCCCAGTATGCCACATAGGCACTACCCATAGGTCCAGGTACATGGAAGCAAGCCAGATTTTCAGCCTTAGCCATATATGGAGTTGTTTACCAAAGAGAGTGCTCACCATCGGGAAGGTGGAGGTGTGGCTACACACAGCTCTCCATATAAAAATAAATAAATAATCTTGTTTTGTACAAAAAATAAAGCTTGATAAAGAGACTTACTTTGAAATAGGAACCACCTCCAGGATGTCCAACCCTAATCTGGGGTTGTGATTTAACTGCTTCACAAAGCCTCCATCCACTACATATCTAGGAGAAAAAAAGAAAGTTAAAAATCTAGAAAATAAGAGTAGATGTGTTAATTTTTGCTTGTATTTTATGTGTATGGGTGTTCCCCCACATTGTGCAGCACATGCATGTCCACAAAGGCAAGAAGAGGGTTACCAGTAGATCTCCTAGAAATGAAGTTACAGAGAGTTGGAAGCCACCACGTAGGTCCTGGGAATCAAACTAAGCCCTTAGTGGTTAAGAGCAGCTTCTACTCTTAACCACTAAACTATCTCTCCATCACCAAAACTTGTAAATTTTAACCACTTCAGAGTCTCCTTTTTCTACCACATTTACTGCATTATTTATGTTAAATATAAAATTTGCAAGTCAGCTTGGTGAGAGGTTCAGATAGCAAAAGCACATGTCCACAAGCCTGATGACTGGAGTTCAGTCTTTGGAACCAGGATGATACAAGGCAAGAAGCAGCTCACACAAGTGACAAAAGTGGTCCTCTGACTTCCATGTGCATAACTACACATATACACACACAGAGAAAATAAAATAAATGAACATTTAAAAAAAGAGAAGTTGAAAATCACAAGATGGAATCATCATACATAGTTAATGACAAAATAAAATCCTTGCAAACTAGTGATGGTAAAGCCAATGAAGGAAAGATTTTAGCTTTTTGAAGAAAAAAAAAAGCTAACATAGAACTAGCATGTGACCTAGCAAATCCATTCCCAAGAACAGATCCGAAAGTACTGAAACAAATATACAAACATTTGTAGATGAGTATTCATAGCAGAAGTAGTAACAAAGGCAAAGAAAGTAAAAATCCACCATATTGTTCATTAAAACCTAACAGACTGGGGGCCAGAGAGATGACTCAGCAGTTAGCAGCATTGGCTTCTCTTATAGAGGATCAGGGTGTGAATCCCAGCATTCACATGGTGGCTCACAACCATCTATAACTCTAGTGTAAGAAGATCCAACAGTCTTTTGGCCTCCAAGGACAATGCATGCAACTGATGCACAAATATAAATACAAGCAAAACACCTATACACATGAACACAAAATCACTGTAAAAAAAAACTCTTAACAGATTCAGGACCAGAAGGATGGCTTAGTGGGTAAAGTACCTGCTTAACGGACATGGGGTTTCATTTTGAGTGACCAGATATTTTGGAACTAGATAAAGGTAGTACCTATACAGATCTGTAAATACTGTAAATTTAATTTTTTTCCATTTTTAAAGTTATTAAATCAGGGTTCACACTTAGCTCTGAACTGTTGTAACAAACTCAAAATCTAATTCTTTAGCATTCCATTTTAAGTCACTAAAGAACAAGTCAGGTAAAGAGTTAAATTAGGAATAGCACCAAATCTATCATTTTACTAAACAACATTCTGAAAACTACTACACCTTTGCCTGTATAGAAAAAATAAAATTACAGAAGTCATATTCTACTGTTCTAATCCTTTAGAAAGATCATTATTTTTTCTTTTAAATTTTAAGTATCTTCTTGTATTTTATTTTCGGTAAAAGGTTTTACTATACGGCCAAGGCTGGCTTTGTTGTCACTACGGAGCTTAAGCTGGCCTCAAACTCAAAATCTTTGAGCCTCTGCTCACTGGGTGCTGGAATTACTGATACACTATACTCCAACATACTTAGGTAAGAAATCATTATTTTTATTTCTTAAATTTTTTAAATATATATAGATGTTTTGCTGGTAAGTATATATGTGCACTATAAGAATGTACTGTCCATAGAAACTAGAAGTCAGAATCCCTGGAGCTGGAGGTACATACAGTTTTGAGTAGCCAAGTAAATGCTAGAAATGGAAACCAGGTCCCCTGCAAGCATAGTAAGTACTCTTTTAAATCTCTCTCTGTCTCTTTCTACATGTACTCATGTGTATTCATGCCTCTCTGTGTGTGTGTTACCTGCATGCATGTCTGTATATCACATATGTGCCTGGGGCCTGCAGAAGCCAGAAAAGGGCACTGTATCCCTGGAACTGGAGTTACAGGCAGTTCTTGAGTTGCTATGTAGAGTTGGGAACTAAACCTAGGTCTTCTGGAAGAACAGCAAGTATATATACTTAATTGCTAAGCTTACTATCCAACCCGTAACTGTTGTTTGTTTGTTTTAAGTAGAAGAAATGTAATTTCACTCCTTCACCTAGAAGAAATATGAGTATTAAAAACTGTGGTCTACCCTTTATGTGACAGGCAGTCAGACTTAGTGAAGGATATAAAATACATTGGAAAAAGTATCAGAAAGGGATGCTGTAGTGGGATTGTGTTGTTACATTGTAAATAACTGTCCTGCCTCCTGGTTTAATAAAAATGCTGATTGGCTGAAGGCAGATAGGAAGTGTGGGTGGGGCTACCAGACTAAGAAAACTCTGGGAACAGGAATAACAGAGCAGAGATGCCACAAAGTCACCAGAGAAGTCAACAGATGCAGAGGACAACTACGCTGCTCTGAGAAAAGGTACCAAGCCACATGGCTGAAAAGATAAGAATCATGGGTTAGTCTAAGAACAAGAGATAGCTAGCAATATGCCCAGGCCCTAGGTTGATCAGCGTAAAATTAATATAAGCCTTTGTGTGATTATTTGGTGCTAAGTGGCAGCGAGGCTGCAAGTAGGGTCCGAATCTCAGGGATAGACCCAAAAGTCCCAACCAGAAATCTCATACAACAGGATGTAGTTCAGAAGCCTGAAAGAATTTCACATAGTTATGAATCCAGAATTGAACTTTCCAGGTGATTTTCACTAATTTTATTCAAAATCTGACTGCATCATTACATCCAAAAGCAATGGGGACTTGCACCATAATTCAGTTTCACAAAGAAGTGAGAAGAAACAGTCCCTCCAGATAAAAATTATATAGACAAAATTACCAAATTGGGCTGGAGACAGAAAGGTGTATGAAACCGTATAAGGTGTATATTAATAATGACATCTAGAAAGACAGCTGGCTGAAACCTATAAAACACTATAATCTTGTATTTAGGAAGAAAAGATTCAAGTTAACAAATAATTTAAAAGATTTCTTAATTCAGAGTATGTTTCCTACTCCATTTCCCATTCAAAGCAATCAGTAATTATAAAATATGGAAGATGAGCTAGGTGTTGGGGCACATACCTTTAATCACAGCACCTGGGAGGCAAAGGCAGGGAAATCTTCATAGAGTTTTAGGCCAGCCTGGTCTACATAGTGAGTTCTAGGCAGCCAGGTGTATACAGTGGTACTCTTAAAAAAAAAAGTTGAACATAAATTAAGAACATTAAAAACAGGCTAGAGAGATGGCTCAGCAGCAGTTAAGAGTACTTGTTGTATAATCATGGGACTGGCATTCTGATCCTTTTAAATATTCCTGGCACTCCACATAGTGAAGCCAACATTGCTCCTGCAGGACACACCTCTTACGGAGGCACTCCCCTGGGTGTGGCTGCATAAACCCATGCACATCCCTTCATCCATTCTCTTAAAAAGAGAGGCCATGTTGAGGTCTGTCTCTCCTCCTCTCCTGCTTCTCTGCTCGTGTACCTGCCTGGGAATTCTCTTAAACTCTCGTGTGGCCTTGGTAGTGTGAGTGTGTGTGTGTGTGTGTGTGTGTGTGTGTGTGTGTGTGTGTTCTCATGCACAAAACCAACAATCATAGCACCCATGTAACAAGCCATGCATGGTCCTGGCATGCCTGTAACCCTGCAGAGTGGATAAAGACAGAGAATTAAGGGGGCTTGCTGGCTGCCAGCCTAGATGAAAAACAGGATCTCTAGGTTCAGTGAAAAACTGTGCCTCAAGAGGAATAAGGCAGAGATTGACAGAGGACACTGTGGATATTTGTTAGATATTTAATAAATCCTGAAATATCAGAGGCAGCACACAGTCAAAACGTAGGCAGACAGCTCAGGAAATTCTTGATCCTTGAATACAAGGATAAAGAGTTGAGAGTCAATCACACCTTTAATCTCAGCACAGGGAAAGCCAGAGTGGTGACCTACACCCTTAATCTCATAACTCCACAGACAAAAGCTACAGGCCTTTAATCCTAACCTGGATGGGACAGGGTATATAAGAGCTTGTAGAAACCCAGCAGAGGCAAAGAGAAGCTGAGGAAGTTGAAAGACGGCTGGGTGAGAATTGACTGTGGTGCTTCCTCTCTCTGATATTTCAGCCTTCCCCTGATATTTGGCTCTGAGTCTCATTTAATAAAACCTGAATTCGTACAACTACAGGACACCCAATGCCCTCAGGAGTCCATGTGTATGCACATTCAAACAAAATTTAACAAAAGAAAAACATTAAAAAAAAAATGTGAGAAGGGAGTTAGTAAAAAACACAGGTTTGCAAACTCTGTAATGATGTGTGACTAAATGATTTCCTTTACTTTTAGAGAACTTTCAAAAGTTGTTAAACCTGAGTCAGCAAGACAGCTCAGTGGGTAAAGGCACTTGTATCAAAGTCTGGCCACTTGAATTCAATCTCCAGTACCTACATCGTGAAAGACAAGAACCAACTCCTTCAAGTTGTCCTCTGACCTCCACAGACAAACATATACACAAATAGATAAGTTTTTTAAAAAGTTATACCTGATCCCATCTATTGTCAAAGATGTTGCAGAAATATTGGTGGATATGACACATTTTCTAATTCCAGGTGGAGGTGGCAAAAATATTCTCCTTTGTTGATCTAAAATATACACAGAGGAAAAAAATACTAGTTTAAAACAATCTCTTGTCAACAACAAGCTTTAAAAGAAGTCATTTCTTTTCATTAAAAGTTTTATTTTGATCAGCTCTTCTTTTTCTTTCCTATGTAGCCCCGGCTATCCTGGCAGATGTTTATAGACCAGGCTCACCTCCAACTCGGAGACCTGCTTGCCTCTGCCTCCTGAGGGGAATTAAAGGCATGTGCCACTATATCCAGCTCACCACCTCTTAAATAATCTGGAATATAAGCTGTAATAACAAAAACTAAAAATATTTCTTAATATTTCACTTTAAAAAATTTTAAATCCAGGCTGGTAAGATGTCTCAGAGCTTAAAAGAACGTACTACCCTTGCAGTGAACCCAAGATAAATTCCTGCACCCATATCTGTTGGCTCACCTTTAACTCCAGTTCCAAAGGATCTGAAGCCCTCATGCCTCCAAGGGTACCTGATCTCATGCATAGACCCACCTACTTACATATAATTAAATATAAAATAAATCTTTACAAACAGGTGTTTTAAACATACGTAATTATATACTATTATTACTATAGCCTATAGCAATGTCTTTTGTCTAGGTCACAGCTCCATGTAAAGACATATATAAAAGTATGGACTAAAAAGCAAGGACATGAACTCATACACACATGTTCAAACTTCCTGAAGCCAATCCAGATTCCAAACTAAGGAGCTCTGTCATCCTTATAGACTGATCAACTAGCAAGGCAGTGGTGCCTTTAATCCCAACACTCTAGAGGCAGAGGCAGGTAGGTCTCTGTGAGTTTAAGACCAGCTTGGTCTTTAGAACAGGTTCCAGGACAGCCAGGGCTCAAAGAAAAACCCGTCTCAAAAAAAAAAAAAAAAAAAAAAAAAAAAAAAAAAAAAAAAAAAAAAAAAAAAAAAAAAAAAAAAAAAAAAAAAAAAAAAAAAAAAATCAGCTAAACAGTTTTTACTTTTAGAGTGAAGGGAATAAATATTTCCCCCTATTCCAGGCCAATTTGAAAATAAATATATGAATATATTTATTCTCATGAATATAAAATAAAGTCCAAGAGAATGCTAACTTTGATTTGACAATTAAATTGCAAAGAAGAAAGTAAATTTGTGAGTCATAAAGATGTAACCAAAAAAGTGTATATGGGGACAAGAAAGTTAGCGTAAAGAGAGAGAAAAGAACCAAGTATTCATGAGTAGACAAGACAGTATTCCTATGTTCCTTGACTTTCCAGGAATTAAGAACCATGCCTGTAAAATAAGGAAAAAGATAGATTTGGACCCACCCACTAGGATAAACAGAAAACAGGGCACAAAACATGAACAAAAATACAATAGGAGAAAGGGAGTAAGTGAAAGTTGGAAAAGAAAAACTGTGAATGAAATTCTGATATTCTGATAACTGATGAATTTGGAACAACAAAGAAAGCTGTCAGAGACAGGAAGGCATCAGACAAAAGATTCCTAAAATTGAATGTTGAGAAATTATGGTAACTACAAAGCAAAAGTGTTGAAGAAACAGATCACCTATGCCTACGACATCCAAAAAACAAAAACAGGAGCAAAACTATTGGAACAAGAAGAAAACTTCTTTTTTGTTTCCTTGTTTTTCAAGACAGGGTTTCTTTCTGTAGCCCTGGCTGTCCTCAAACTTACTCTGTAGTCCAGGCTGGACTTGAACTCAGAGATCTGCCTGCCTCTGCATCCTGACTGTTGAGACTAAAGGCAGGCACAGGCACCACCCCTCCCTCCCCCACTTGCCCACACCAAGAAAAATTCTTAATTTGCATTTATATTTTTCATATGCCTTTAACTTTTTATGTGATTATTATCATAAATTGTGTAATAGTTTCATTAGGACACAGCAATTCTGATTACCTTAAAACCCTAACTTTCCAGGAATGCCTCAGTGGTTAAGAGCACTGACTGTTCTTCCAGAGGACCTGAGTTCGATTCCCAGCATCCACATGGTAGCTCAGAACTGTCTGTAATTCCAAGATTGACACTCATACACAGTCATACATGCAGGCGAAACACCAATTCACATAAAATATTAAATTTTTTTTTTTTTAAAAAAGTCCCTAACTTTCCTAACTACAAAAAAGTCTTGACAAACATTAGCCCACATGATCCAGCCAGCACCTGATATGATACTATAATAATCAGAAAGAAAAACTGGTAGAGGAAGAAACATGTTCTAAATTCTACCAAGAAATAAAGATATGTTTAAAAGACCATTTAACACTCTTAGTTAAATGAAGCTTTTATGAAAGATTTGATATGAATAAGAACAATAAAATTCTCTTCACAGAAGTCCCTGTCCAAATACTCTCACCAAAAGAAGCCAAAGCAGAAATATGCTTGTCCAGACATACAGTATATATGTGAACAAAAGGAATACAATTTAACATAGTAAAATTCAATGACTGTCAACCACAGAAGGAGAGAGGAATATGACTGTGAAACAGAGAAAAAAAATGCAATATTTCCAAGTTCAAACTCTGCCCACCCTGAGAAGTCATCTCGATGCATTAAAAAATGCCTTGTGTATTTTTACTAAGAACACATGAAAATCAACCTCCTGACATGAGAAAAACTTAAACAACTTAAGAACATAATGGGGCTAAAAAGAAATGACATTTGAAAGACAGAGACTGTTCAACATGAGAATGACTCATGCTAATAAAAGAGAAGCCAACAAATGAGACAAACTGCATTCAGAGACAAAGTTCAAGAAAATTTCCTTGAAATGAAGCACTGACTGTGAAGAAAAAAGCATATGAGATGTGTTTGTTCATCATGCCTGTGATCATGTAAGTAGACAAACTGCCAAAATTCAATGAATCATAGCTGCAAAATAATATTACATGTACATTATTTATCATATATAAATTACATCTAAAAAAGTTAATTACAGGGACTGGAGATATGGCTCAGCAGTTAAGAGCACTGACTGTTCTTCCAGAGGATCTCAAGTTTATTTCTCAGCATTCATATGGCAGCTCACAACTGTCTGTGACTCCAGGATCCAATACTCTCACACAGACACATAAAATAAGAAGAATGAGAAAGGAAGCAGGGATCTCTGAGGTCAAGGACATCGGGTTTAGAGGAAGTTCCAGGACAGCTAGGGTTCCACAAAGAAATCAAAAAAAAAAAAAAAAAAAAAAAAAAAAAAAAAAAAAAAAAAAAAAAAAAAAAAAAAAAAAAAAAAAAAAAAAGAGGAGGAAGGAAGAGAAAGTTAATTTAAAAATAAGCACAGCCAGGTGGGTAGTGGTACACCTGGCCCCAGCACTTGGAAGGCAGGTGAATTTCTGTGAGTTCGAGGCCAACCTGGCCTACAGAGAAAGTTCCAGGACATCGAGGACTACACAGAGAAACCCTGAAACCCTGTCTTAAAAAAAATTTAATAATAATAATAAATAAAACACATCAATTTTCAGATTTTATGATAAAACAAGCACCTAAAAATAGTACCCTAACAAGGATTGGAGAAATGGTTCAATGGTTAAAAGCACTCACTACCCACTACCCTTGTACAGGACCAGAGTTCAATTGCCAGCACCCACATGGATGTTTCACAACCATTCCTAACTCCCAGGAGATTCAACACCATCTTGGAACTTCTTCAGGCACGGGACATACATGTGGTACACTTATAAACATGCAGGCAAGATACCCATACTCAGTAAGAAACAAAAAAAAAATTATAAATGTCTAAAAATTAACAAAGGAGCAGAAGACTGGAAAAATCAGATTAGTATGACTTATGGTAAATGCTGAATATATCCAAACAATATAAAATGAACTAACAATCAGGTGTGGTGGCACATGCCTTTAATCTCAGCACTTGGAAGGCAGAGGTAGACAGGCTTCTGTGAGTTTGAAACCAACCTGGTCTACATAGTAAGTATTAAGACATCCAGGACTATGCAGAATATGACTGTATCTCAAGGGAAAATAAAACATAATCCCAAACATAAAAATATATTTAACAGAGGTGGCAAGATGGATCAGTAAGTAAAAGTGCCAGCTGCCAACTTTAATCCCTGTGTCATACATAGTGGAAGAAGAGAACCAACGCCCACATGTTGTCTTCTGACTTACACACACACACACACACACACACACACACACACACACACACACAAAACATTTTTTAAAAATTATATCCCAGCTGGAGAGATGGCTCAGAGGTTAAGAGCACTGACTGTTCTTCTAGAGGTCCTGAGTTCAATTCCCAGCAACCACATAGTGGCTCACAACCATTATCTTGAGATCTGGTGCCCTCTTCTGGCACACAGGCATGGTGGAGACAGAATGTTGTATACATAATAAATAAATCTTTAAAAAAAAAAAAACAAAAAAAATTATATTAGGAAAATGTATCACAAAATGTTAACAATGGTTATCATTTAGTTATATTGGTAGAATCTTATTTTTATTATTCTGCTAAAAAAAAAAAACTAATTATAAGGGCTGGAGAGATTGTTCCGTGGTTAAGAATACTTGCTATTCTTGCAAAAGAGTTCAATTATCACCACCTAAATGGTGTTTTACAATCATCCTTAACTCTACTCCAGAGGATCCAATGTCTCTTCTGACCTCCACGGATACCAGGTATACATGTGGTACACAAACCAACATACAGGCAAAACACACATACACATTAAAAAAAAAAAAAGCCTAGTATAATCCCAAGACATCATCCCTGAACATATACATATAATCAACACTAAACTGAATTGCTAAGGCTGTATTTTATATACATATAGGTACAAAACAGTAATAATTAAAGAAGAGGTCATGAAGTTGAGAGGGAATGAAGAAACATGGAAAGCAATGGACAGGAGAGTGTGGGGTAGAAATTATGTGAATACAGTATTTATGTGTGAAATCCCCCAAAACAATAATACAACAATATTAAAAACAAGCTATTTATTTGTAAGACAAAAGTTTTTCCATTTGAGGAGATTCTACATACAGTAAATTTTCTGTTTGTTTTTGAGACGGGATCTCACTGTGGCCCAGGCTGGCTCACTGAGATCCTTCTGCTTTTGCCTCCTGAGTGCTGAGATTAAAGCATATGGCACCACACAGTTATAGTTCAGTCACCAGTGTTACTCACTGACATCATGCCCCTTCCCTTGCCTTCACATATTCTAGAAATACACAGTACTCCTATGTATCCCCCTAATGAATAACCAATTGTCAAATATAAATTTACTCTACATTCTGAGGAACATCACTTAGCATCTATCTGTAAAATAAAAGTCTGATTATACAAAAACATGTATGTGGACAGATATACATTTTCTTTAGAAGAAGGCAATTTACTACAGAATAAAATAAGTCACTCTCAAAGGTCAAAGTAGGTAATACCAAAGGGATTACTATAGAGAAAAAGCTCTCACAGGCTAAGAGTTGACCATTGTGTGACCCTACATATTAAGGCAGGATTTATACTATATTTTGTTTCTCAGTGGGGAATAGCTATGGTTTGCCTAACTGATTTAAAGAAGTTTTCTTTTGTTTTTTTTGTTTTGTTTTGTTTTTCAAGACAGGGTCTTTTTATGTAACCCTGGCTGTCCCAGAATTCACTCTGTAGACCAGGCTGGCTAGCCTCAAACTAAGAGATCAGAGATCTGCCTGCCTCTGCCTCCTGAGTGCTGGGGTTAAAGGTGTCTGCCACCACCACCTGGATATTTAAAAAAATTTGAGACCCTTCTAACTCTCTCCCAAAAGGCTAAGTACTTTCTGTGATAAAATTTTCCAATCCCATACAAGTAT
Organism: Sigmodon hispidus; assembly: GCA_004025045.1. NCBI lineage: Eukaryota > Metazoa > Chordata > Mammalia > Rodentia > Cricetidae > Sigmodon > Sigmodon hispidus. Next base: position 76,348 of record PVIH01007750.1, read on the forward strand.
GTGTCATTTATGAAACAGCAGGCATATTTTGATGAGGTTTGACTTTCCCCACACACGTAACAGGAGAACTCAAACAAAGAAGTCAGTAACTCAGCTCCTTTGATTTTATCTGAGCTCTAGAACATGTTGAAGAGAGAAAGCTTAAGAAACCCCATTTTGCATTCTAGTAGCTATTTTATAAAAAAGTAAAATAAAGTTTAGTTTCTCATTTCTGGCAAAGGGGGTGCTGCCCAGGTCTGGGAGAATAGTCATGCCTGATCAGTCCTGGGAAAAGAACATATCCTAAAAGAATAGACCTAGCAGGGGGCCTCCCCAGTTCTGAGAGAAGAATACCTGCCCAGCTCTGGGAGATCAGCCAAGACATCAGCCCAGGTCTGGGAAAGGAATAGATTCTCACTTGACTAGTTCTGGGAAAAACCAACCACCCCATGTAGGGTTCCAGTAGGGTCCATCCAGGTGGGGTCCAAAGATACTCTGGGTCAGAAAGACCTAAGCACGAGCCAATCAGTAGCACATCAGCACTGTACCCCCAAGCAACCAACTTTGTCGTAGCTTTTTCCTATAAAAAACCCCTTGTAGGGGCTGGAGAGATGGCTCAGCGGTTAAGAGCACCGTCTGCTCTTCCAGAGGACCCGGGTTCGATTCCCAGCACCCACATGGCAGCTAACAACTGTCTGTAGTTCCAGTTCCAGGCAAACACGAAGGCAAATAAATAAATAAAGTAAAAATTAAAAAAAAAAAAAAAAACCCTTGTAGCTAAGGGCACCAGCTACTTCCTGTTCTGTTGTCACAGAAGTAAGCTCCCTGCCTGGCTTGTATTGTGCTGCCAATAAACCTTGCTGTTTGCATTCCAGACATTTCTAGCTTCAGTGGTCTCTCTGTGGGTCGAGGTCTGGACACAACAATCTTTGTTCTCCAAATGCTCTGCTTATTTACCAACTCTAATCCTGCAAATACAACTGGAATGATGTTGTCAATATAGCAGAAATTGTGCTGTGCACTGTAATAAACAGCAGGAGAGTTGATAATATGCCTATCTTGTTTCTATCTGAAGCTTTGCTTCTGCCTCCAAGGCCTGAATGATTTAAAAACACAACAAACCTTACAGATTGTCTCTCTAATAAAGAAAAAGATAGAAACACAGAGAAAGAACGGGAGTTTTCAAAATAGGCAGCATACTTGCATTCAAGTTGTTCACACAACTTTAATATAAGCACTTAGGAGGAGAGGTGGGTGGAGCTCTCTGAGTTTAAAGCCACCCTGGTCTATATAGTAAGTTCAGGCCAGCCAGGACTACATAAGACCATGTCTCAAACAGTAATAATATGAAATTCAAGAGGTGGCTCATAGGTTAAAAGCAAGTACTGTTCTTTCAGGGGGACCTGAATTTAGTTCCCAGCAGCCACATGGGATGGCTCACAACAGCCTGTAACTCCACTCAAAGAATCTGACACCTACTTCTGTATTCCTCATGCACCTGTATTCATATGTACACATACTCACACAGATATGTGGATATATACATAATTATAAAACATCTACATTGTGGGAGTAAATGGTTGCTAGGCATATTCCAGGCTAAGAATCAGTTCATATAATCTTAGAAGGGATTATATAGCACCTGTCCACATTTGAAAGATGAGAATTTTAGATGTCTCAACTGAGAAGACGTTTAAGATTTTCATTTAGAAGACAGTATCATGGTTAATATATATATATATATATATTTAAAGAAAAGAGCAAATAGAAAATATTCACTTTGAGCTAAATGTAGTGCTTTACATCTACAATGCAGTACTCAAGAGGGGGTCAGAGGAGCCCAAGCTGAAGGCCAGCCTAGGATACATAATAAGATTCTGTCTCAAAATATCTACCTCATTAATTTTACCTATTTACTAAACCTAGTTATGAGTCACTGTTAAGTCTTTTCTAAGCTGGGCACACACTTTTAATCCCACCCCAGGAGAGGCAAAAGCAGGTAAATCTCTGAGTTTGAGGCCAGCCTGGTCTACAAAGCAAGTTGCACGACAGCCAAATCAACACACAGAGAAACGTCTCAAAAACTAAAAAAAAAAAAAAAAAGTCTTTTCTATAAGCTGCAACCACAACTAAGAAACAATTCTTTCTTCTTATACTCAAGTGAAATTTTAATGTGACAAAACCATAACAACAACAAAAAAAAATAAGGTTTTAAAAGTATCTCCAAAACCTAAAATAAAGAAGAGTAGTAGTACAGTGGTGCACTAACCAGGCTAAAAAGAAACTGAAAGAACCCATGGACTGCAGAGTATATGCTGTTCTTGCAGAGGTTCCTAGTTTGGTCCCAAACACCGAATCTGGCAGCTCATCCTCAACTTCCTGTAACTTTTGGTCTAGGTGGACACATGCCTCTTCCAGGCACCTGCAATCTTGTGCACATACCCAGATACACATACACATCATTGAAAATAATAAAAAAATAAATCTTTAAAGAAAATCTTTTTAAAAAAAGAATGCTACACATCTGCCACTCTCTCTTCATCTACCTGCTGTGTAATAATCCTTTTGTACACTGTGAATATGGGTTGCTCTCCTTTTTAATAAAAAGCTGATTGGCTGTTAGCCAGACAGGATTTCTGGGGCAGAGAAAATTCTAGAAGAAGGATAGAGCCGAGAAGTATCAAGCCAGAGACAGAAGAAGCAACATGATTAGTTCCTAGATGAGATAAACAAGGCTTGGGGAAGCACATAGATTAAAAGAAATGAGTAATTTAAGTTATAAGAGCTGACTGGAGACAAGCCTAAGCTATTGGCTGTGAATTTATAATTAATATTAAGTCTTAGTGTGTTTATTTGGGGAGTGGTTAGTGGGACAGAAAAGTCAGACTACATCTACCCCAACCCAGCACATTAATCAGTGCATCAATTCCACCTGAACGCTTCTTTGTACTACTACAAGCTACTATAGTTATGAACATAATGAATCAACAATAGCTTACCTATGATAGTACTTAAAAGAAAAGAAAAAACAAACTAAAATTTTCAGTGATAATTATATACACACTCATCATGTAGATATATACATCAACATAGAAAACTGCACAGCACAGTCTCAAAAACAAAGCTGAACACAGCTTGTAGTCATGGTGGAACCAGAAGTATGCTTTTAGAAGATAGGAATGTTTATCACTGGAGTTCAATGGCAAATTAAATCAGGAAGAATGAATTAGTAGACCATAAGAACAACACAACACACACACACACAAAACAATAACAATGGTTAAAAAAAATATGTTAAAAGAACACCTCTACAGGACTGGAGAGAGAGCTTGGTGGTTAAGAGCACTGACTGTTCTTCCAGAAAACCTGGGTTCAATTAAAAGCATCCACACAGCACCACTGTAATTCCAGTTCCAGAGGACCTGGCACCTGTGGCAAAACACCAATGCACATAAAAACAGAGTATCTTCTTGTTTTGTTGAGACAGGGTTTTTCTGTGAAACACTCCTGGCTGTTCTGGAACTCACTTTGTAGGCCAGGCTGGTCTTGAATTTACTTAGATCTGTCTGCCTCTGTCTCCTAAAAGCTGGGATTAAAGGTGTATACCACCACTGCCCAACAAGATATCTCTTTTTAAAAAGTGTAACTATTAAAAAGGAAAAAGAATACCTCTCTAAGTTTACAAGATGCCATTTACTTGGGTTGCAAGATCTAGGATGATAAATGTACATGCCAGAAAACTGATTTATGAGACCCAAGAGATTTACAGCTCATGAGCAAGAAAGAACTAGGAAAAAGTCTCAAGAGTTAGTCACTAAAGTGGCAGGTAAGTCTGAGACCTCTCCCAAGCAAAAATTATTAAGAAAATAACAAGTTAAAAGTGAAACCTTAGGGGCTGGAGAGATGGCTCAGCAGTTAAGAGCACTGACTGCTCTTCCGGAGGACCTCAGTTTGATTCCCAGCATCCACATGGCAGCTAACAACGGTCTGTAATACCAATATCTGACACCCTTACACAGTTATACATGCAGGCAAAACACTAATTCACATAAAATAAATAAATATTTAAAAAAATAAAACCTTAGGAAGTAGTCTCATTTCACTGCAGGAAACAAAGCTGGGGAGAAAGGGCTAGAAACAAACCCGGAAAAGGAGTATTCACAGGGTTAGACACACATCACCACACTTGACTTTTTACCATGATTTTTGAATTTTCTAGTAACAAAGTCAATTAAATCCATAAAACAATAGGAAACTTAATAATTGCCCTTGAGCACACACCTTTGATTCCGGCACTTAAAAGGCAGTTGAATCTCTAAATTCAGGCCAGCCTGGTGCTGTGGGATTGTGCTCTTGTACACTGTAAATAGTCCTCCTACTGGTTTAATAAAACAATGACTGGCCAGAAGGCAGACAGGAAGTATGGGTGGGGCTACCAGAATAAGAAAACTCTGGGAAGAGAAAGAGCATAACAGAGATGCCAGGCAGACACAGATAAAAGAAGACAAAAATGCTGCCCTGAAAACAGGTACCAAGCCACATAGCTAATTGTGGATTAGTTTAAGAGTAAGAATCAGCAAGTAATATGCCTGAGTCATAGGTCAAACAGCATGTAATCAATATAAGACTTTGTGTGATTTTTTTGGGACTACTTGTCTGGGTCTCAGGGCGAGGCCAGGACAGAAACTTCTTACTACAGCCTGGTCTACAAGGGAAGTTCCAGAACAGCCAGGGCTGTTGTGCAGAGAAAATCTGTCTCAAAAAAACAAAACAAACATACAAAACAAAAACAAAGAAAGCTTTTGAGTTTATATATTATACTCAAAGGTTCACAACCAAAGAGAACTCAATGAAGACTTCCAAATCAGTCTATAAAAGCTGAACTAATTTTGGTGTCTGTCCTTAAGACTTGGTCTTGGCTTGAGTTGTGAGTTTCTGAGACAAGTCTGGTCTACAGAGCAAGTCCCAGAACAGCCAGGGCTACACACAGAAACCTTACCTTGAACCCTCCCCATCCCCATCCTCAAAAAGAAAAGAAAAATAATTGCCTTTAAAATGTAAAATAAAGATAACTACTTAATCAAGAGCCTACTATCACAAAAGATTTAAAAATAGCAAGAAATTGGTCTATGGTTAACTGCTAATGTAATTTTTAATTTTTCTTAAAATTGTTATTATTTTATATATATATATATATGGGTGTTTTGTCTACATGTATGTTTGTGTACCTCATGTGTGTAGTGCATGAAAAGGCTTCAAGCAGGCTTCAATCCTCTAGAACTGGGCCTACATATGATCATGAATTACCATGTGGTGCTAGGAAATGAACCAGGGTCCTCTGGAAAATAGTGTTCTTAACCACTGGGACATCTCTCTCTAGCCACAACATCCCTTTAGTTTTATAAATTAAATCCAATAATAAAAAAGTTTTACAGGACAAATTCTACCTCTCATTTAACAATATTTATTATAGTCAAACACCCAAACAAAAGTTTGCATATCCTCTTTTAACATCCACATACCCCAATTATATAATCATTCCTGAAAAACTGGCCAATGGCCAATATATGGCTACTTAACAGAAAATGAAAATCCACTCTGGTTACTGTAAGACATATCTGGATACCTAAAATTTCTATCAATTTTGCAGCAATGGCAGATTAAATTCTGAGAGACTATAGTCCTCATTTGAAAGAATCCCCAATACTGTTGAGAAGGTTCTCAAAAATTACTGTGAAAGGACTTTATTTTTGGTTGTGAGCCTAGCCTTTAACGGCTGAGCCATCTCTCCAGCCTGTGAAAGGACTTTAAACAAAATTGGTTCTCCCACGGAATTATGACTCTCTTAACATTTTACATTTGGGTTAAAAACTAGGAGTTACAAAACTGAATCAGTTTGTGAAATGTTTTAATCCAAATACTGAAGATCTACATTTTTTTCTGTATATATACAGTAATTAATAAAAACCTTTTAAAAGGGGGCTGGAGAGATGGTTCAGTGGTCAAGAGCTCTTGCTACTCTTTCTGGGGTCAAGCGTATAGTGCCCTGTACCCATGTCAAACAACACACACATGCCTGTAACTACAGCACTACGGTGTGCAACGCTGTCTGCTGGCCAAGCTGGTCCCCATGAGCATGTACTCATATACTGACACACACAAAAACACATGAATAAAAAAAACTAAATTGTTTTTTAAGTCTTTGGAAGCCTGTCATGTCTTCTTTCCTAGTAAGGATTACCTGTTGTCATAGACCCATAACAGGGTAGTATCAACAAGCCATCTAACGTGGTGTCTTGTACATCATAATCGTAATCAACAGACTCGGCCATCTGAAACAGCAGCTCACAGCTCTTCTCTATTTCAAACTGGCCTGGAATGACAAGGAAGAACTTCAGGAATTGAGCTGCAAATTTTAAATATCTTTTTAAAGTCCAGTTTAAAATTAGTTTAAAGTTATTCTAAATCACGTTTCAACATGTAAGATATGCCCAACTTCAAAAACAAAATTCAAGCAGAAGTATGTTTCTGATTTCTAAAGGAGCAAAGTTCTTTATCATCTTCAAGCCCTTCATGTTGTTAACACAGTTTCATGAAGATTGAATTACTTACTCACAGGAGTAACTAGCATAGGAAATACTGAATTCAGGTACACTGCAAAAACTTGAACTTATAAAAGTCAAAGAGATAGTTTTAAATGTCTCACTTCAGACATTAGTACAAAGCAGAGTAAGCCATTAGCAATGAAATTACTTAATTCTGCTAAGATGCAACTAGTTAAAAAGTTATAGTACTCTTGGACATAACTGCTCTATTTTTAACACCCCCCCCAAAAAAAAAAATTCTGCTACAGGCTTGTTAGCAATGTATGGATTCTTGAGGTGTTACTTCACCACTTCAAGAAATGGCAATTGGGATGTCTGAATCAAAGAATTAATTATTCAAAACCAGGACTATTTAGTCAAATAAGAGCTCTGTCTAAGTACCCTCCCCCAGTTAATTTCTTTCTATGAAAGAGTGTGTAGCTCCCTTGTATTTATTAGTGAGCCTGACATTCTGTGTACTTATCTAGCAAAGAATTATAAAAAGTTAAGACAGCAGTTGAAAAACAAGTCCACATATCCTAAGAGAAGGAGCAGTCTGTTCACTTTGGTGTCATATTTCCTGCTTCCAAAAGGAAGACATTAACCAGGAACAGTAATGCGTGTCTACTCTCTCAAAATCGCATGGAAATAGCAAGAAAGACCTTGCCTCAAAAACTACAAAATCATTTTATTTACTTGTTTGTTTATTGAAGAACTGAGGGTTTTTTGTTTGTTGCTGTTCCTCTTTGTTTTTGGACAGGGGCTTATATAGCCTAGGCTAGTCTTGAACTATGTAGCCTGATCTATCTTTGAACTTGCAGCAATCATCCTGCCTAAGTCTCCAGAGTCCTACAGTTAGCAGCATGTAATAATGCCTGGCTTACAAATTACAGGTATTATTAAACTTAGTAGAAAATGCTTACCAGTCAGAAAAACTAAAATGTCTCCAGCCATTTCATTCAAATGAATATCCATGGTCACTTTCACAATCTAAGAAAAGAAGCAAAAACCACAATAATTGTATGTTAGTAAAAAATACTCATTCCTCCACTATCATATCCTCTTACCCCATAAAAAATTAATTTTAAAAAATTGAATCAGGCTCTCCCAAAGTCCTAGCATTCATGAAAGTCAGGTGGCTCAGTGAGCAAAGTGCTTGCCACACAAGGTTGACAACTTTAGTTTGTTCCAGAATTCACATAAAGGTACATAGAGACAACAAACTCCACAGAGTTGTCATTTGACCACCATATATTCATGCCATGGCATATGTGAACACCCTCCAACACATCATACACACACAATAATAGATAAAATTTGTAAAAATAACAAAATAAATTGCCAAATTACCCAAGTAAATAAAATCACACATACACAAAAGACACAAAAAGATTGCTAAGCAATACCGCTTGAATATATGCAGTATTTTCTCTGTCTCGAGGGCCAATCAAATTGCAGAATTTCTCTCTGACTGGATAGAGCCTTCCAGGTATATCAAATATGGGGCAATTTCCAAAGAACGCAGAAAGCTTGGCTAGCTCCATGGTTGCTGACATCACCACCACCTTTAAATGTTCCTTCCTGTTAGGAGACTTATCCTGAAACAGCTTCTTCAGTAAACCAAATAAGATATCCTGAAAGGAAAATCTAGTAAGCCACAAATGCTAGCATGCTAATATTGTATTTTTTTGTTCATTTTTGAAACCAGGTCTCGCTGTGTAGCTCTGGTTGGCTTAGAACTCACTAAGTAAAATAGGCTGGCCTTCAACTCACAGAAACCTGTCTGCCTTTGCCTCCTGAATACAAGATATTTATTTTTTGAGAAAGTTTCAAGTAGCCCAGGGCTGTTGTAGAACTAGATACATAGTCTGGGATGAGCCTAAACTTCTAATCTTCCTGCTTCTACTTTTAGAATGCTGGGATTAAAGAATGCCCATTTTTATATGGTGTTGAAATCACGCCCAGGGCTCTGTACATGCTAGACAGGAATTCTACCAACTGAGCTACATCACTAAACTAGATAACCTGTTCTTTGGGTTTTTTGTTTTGCTTTATTTATTGAGCAAAGAACTCACTATGTAACATGGGCTAGCCTGCTCCTCTGTAGACCAGGCTGGCCTCCAACACTTGAGAAAGCTGCTTACCTCTGCCTCCTGAGTGCTGGAATTAAAGGCATATACCATCATGCCCAGCCATAACCTTTTTAAAATAAATTGCTATTATAACAAAAAATTTCTATTTCAATATATTAAAATGTAAGAGGAGGCAATTCTCAATACAGTAAAAAGTTACCCAAACAACTGAACCTCTTCTTAATTATTTTAAAAAATTGAAATACTCACTGTAGTTAAAGTTCTTTCATGGGCTTCATCCAAAATAATGACACTGAATTTGTTAAGATTTGGATCTCCCAAAATATGTTTGAGTAAACATCCATCAGTCATGTATTTGATTGCTGTTTCCTAATGTTTGAAAGCAGAGTATATCAACTTGCAGCATCACAAACTTCAATAAGATTCAACTAATTCCCCATCCCCAAATACATATACATTGAAAGAAATATAAAACTGTCTAACAAGGATGGTTAAATATAAAACATGCCACCTATGTAAATAGGAACTATGGGAGTATCCTGAGATAAAGAAAGTCACTAAGGACACATGTAAAGGTCTGTGTAATGTTGCAAGATAAATACTTACAGACAAGATTGAGGGACATTTCAGTGGCAGTGTATGCATTCTCTAGCATGCACAAGGCCCTATGCTCTATTCCCAGCATGGCAAACAAACTAAAAAAAAACTTTGCTGACGTGGTTAATTAAGTTGTCAAGTTTTCCACTGACTTCAGGAATACCAAGACACATCACTGGATATGCAGGCTATTTTTGGTCAACTTGACATAAACTATAGTAACGGGAGAAGAGGGAACCTCAACTGAGAAACTGTCTCCAAATATTAGTTTCTAGGCATGTCTATAGCATTTTCTTGATTAATGATTGACGTGGGCAGTGCCATTCTGGGACAGATGGTCCTAGGAGGTTGTATGAGAAAGCAAACTGACCAAGCCATGGAAGCAAGCCAGTCAACATCATTCCATGGCCTCTACATCTATTTTTGTATCTAGGTTTCTGCCTTGGATTCCCTTAAAGATGGTCTGTAGCATGCAAGCCAAATGAAGTCTTTCCTCCCCAAATTAGTTTTGGTTGGCATATTTTATCAATGTAATAAACTGTCTATGCACTGGATAGACTCTGAAAAGAGCTAAGTGTGATAAGAAGCACACAAAGTAAAACTATTATGTTATTCCACTTAGATACTATGACTAGGCATGTTTATAGAGAGAGATCAGAGCTACAAGAACCAAATGCACAGTTTCTGTTTAAGATTATAAAAAAGTTCTGAAAATATCAGGAATAGTTAAACAATATTGTAAACTGTGATTATATCAGATGCTACTGAATTAAACACTTAAACGGGCTACAATGGTAAAGTTTATCTTATGTACGTTTTATTACTACAACAAAATGGTTTTAAGTATGAATGCAACCAATACCACGTTTAAAAAGATGAAGTAGTGGTTAGAGCACTTGTTGCTCTTGCAGAGGACCCTAGTTTGGTTCCCTTCACCCACTGGCAATTCACAACCATCTAATAATTCCAATTCCAGGAAATCCAATGCCCTCTTCTGGTCTTTCATCTATTGTGGCAGAAAAAACATCTATACACATAACATAGATTTTTTCTTTTAAGTAATAAATTTTTAAAATATGCAACCAACATGTCAAGAAACTTATGATATAAAAAAGAAGAGTACTTAAGAAAAATAAATTTTTAAAATATGCAACCAACATGTCAAGAAACTTATGATATAAAAAAGAAGAGTACTTAAGAAAAATAAACATTACCATCATTTGATATTGAATATTTGAGAAAAGAGAAAATAGAATATCAGGTAACTAAGAGATAAAGCCTTAACAATATGTAACAAAATTCATTCTAGGGGCTGGAGAGATGCCTTCGTGGTTAGAAATACTCGCTGCTTTTCTTCAGTGGAGTGGGATCCCAGTTCCCAGTAGATCCAATCTGTAATTCTAGTTCAAGGTACCTGGTATCCTCTTGGGAACTCCTCAAGCACCAGGCATGTACATGGTGCATATATACCACACAGGAAGACAAAACACTTACATTCATTAAAAAGTAAAAAACAAAAGAAAACAACTTTTACTCTCTATGGATTCTGAGGATTGCACTCAGGTCCTCATGCTTGCAAATCAGGTCCTTTACCAACTGAGCTGTCTCCCCAGGCCATATCTCACCCTGGCCACCCCTACTCCTTTAAGAGTAGGAATTTATTTATTTATTTAAAGGAACTAGCTTTTTTATTTTTATTTTATTTATTATGTATACAGTGTACAGAAGAGGGTACCAGATGTCATCATAGATGGTTGTGAGCCCCCATGTGATTGCTGGGAATTGAACTCAGAACCTCAGGAAGAGCAGTCAGTGCTCTTAACCTCTGAGCCATCTCTCCAGCCCCCTAGCTTTTTTTTTTTTTTTTTTTTTTTTTAAATGTTTATTTACTTATTTATTTGCCTTGAATTGGGACCTGGAACTATAGACAGTTGTTAGCTGCCATGTGGGTGCTGGAAATCGAACTCAGGTCCTCTGGAAGAGCAGTCAGTGCTCTTAACCACTGAGCCATCTCTCCAGCCCTGGAACTAGGTTTTTATGAAAGAGCTAGTTCCAGGCCAGTGAGAGACATTGTGTCAAAACAAACAACAAACCACACACATGGCACTTAAGGGACAATACTGCAAGTTATTCGCTGACCTCCACACATACATCCATACACAAGATCACAGAAAGACAATATAAGCCAGGAATGTAAACTTATACTATTTTCAAAGTGTATACCAGTAAAACTTTTGTACCTTGGAGCTGCAATCATCAAAACGAACTTGGTATCCTACTTTAGATCCCAAGGTACATTTCATTTCTTCAGCAACCCTTTGAGCAACTGATATGGCAGCTACTTTTCGTGGTTGAGTCACACCAATCATACCATGTTGTGAAAACCCTATCAAAACCAGAAACAGAAAATACACGAAGTTAGTTAGCAATGGTTTCTTCCTACTGAACTAAAATTAAAATTGGTTAATCAATACAAATACTATAAATGTTTCCAAAAGAAAATCCTCCAAATTAACAACATGCTGTAATATACTTACAAATATATTCCAAAGAAATATTAATTTAAAATAGAAGTGTACATTCAAGGATCAGAAAGTTGGTTCAGCAGGTAAACGTATTTACCTGATAACCTGAGTTCCATCCCAGATCCCACAGTGGCAGGATCCCTAAAGTTATCTTCTGACCTCCACATGCAGTGTCACACACATATCTATACATACATATACTGACAGTATATAAAAGGAAATTAATTTTAAAAATGCACATCCATAGCCATTCTAAACATGCCAATGTTACTTAAGTTTGAGGTTTTTATTTTTTAATTTTTAGAAGTATTTAAATAAGCCAAGCATTCTGCAGGGTTTTATTTGTTTTACTTTTTGACAAGATCTCATTATGCTGACATACTAGCTTCAAACTCCAAAGCTCTTCTTGGCTCCACCTCCCAAGCAGCTGGATTATAGGCATATATACTGTACCTGGCTTAAGAACTATAAAATTGAAATCCAAAAACCTCCCCACACATCCTAAACTTTTCTCTGCCACACAAGTAAAACTGTGACAGTTTTGTGGATATTTTAACCATTTTGATATCTATGAAAATGGAGGTGTGGGCTGGAGAGACGGCTCAGAGGTTAAGAGCACTGACTGTTCTTCCGGAGGTCCTAAGTTTGGTTCCCAGAGACCACATGGTGGCTCACAACCATCTATAATGAGATCTGGTGCCCTCTTCTGTACACTGTATACATAATAAATAAATAAATAAATTTAAAAAATGGAGATGCAATGTACAATTTGTAGCCCCCCCCCCTTTTGTAGTAATTGAAATAATGATAAACCTAAGGAGATGTCAAGTTAGGTTTGAGACAGCAGACAAGGTTAAATTAAGGTCCAGGTGTGATAGAGGCCAGCATAAACAGCATATAGAGGCCATTTTCAAAAAATTAAGTTTTAAAAGGTATGTTTTTATGTCTAGCGTATATATCTCTGTATTTGAGTCCCCAGGGGTACAGAAGAAGGTGGGTGTGAGATTGCCCAGGGAGAGAGTTACAGGTAGTTGTGATCTGCCCAATATGGGTACTGGGAACAAAAGTCTTGTCCTCTAAAAAGAGCAGTAAGAGTTCTCATCTGCTGAGCCATCTCTCCAGCCCTCCCAAATTAATTTTTAATATGAATCATATCCAAAATGATTTTGCTCTCTTCCAACCTTATGACAGAAAATGTTGTCATACTGGCAAGACAGACACTTTATTGGGAATTTATTAGCTTGATGCTGAAAGAATCTGAAAATATTTACCTGATGAAGCTCTGGAGGAATAATAAAGAAATGCTAACAACAGAGATCAACTGTCTTTTCACTTCACAATTGTTCCAATTCTCAGTAGTTAAAAAAAAAAAAAAACTTTACTTACGAAGAAAATTAGCATCTATCTGATATCCTTTTTTTTCTTCCTCATCATATAATCATATCTGGGAACTCACTATGTAAACTATGTTAGCCTCAAAATTCAGAGATGTTCCTAGCTCTGTCTAACAAGTGCTGGGATCAAAAATATGTACTATCCCACCCAGTCTTCGCCTATTATTATTACAGTAATTAAAAATGGAAAAAAGTCACCAACAATTGCTGAGCCTGAAATAAAGCAAAGGAGACATAAGGAGGATGGGGATATGGGAAATTAAGGCCAAAATGGGCATTTACATACTACATCAGTTTTACTAGACTTCAAAGAAGCTTTGTTTTGTTTTTAGTTTCGTCCAAGTATAAAATTACCTGCTTCATAAAGATATTTAGGGAGTTGAGTTGTTTTACCACTTCCTGTATTTCCAGTAACGATGAGGAAGGAATTGTCCCTCACAGCCTGAATGAGCTTTTTCCTTTGTTTTTGAATAGGAAAAGTTGGAGTTGTTCCCCCCTCCTGTGATGTGCATCCTTTCTCTTCTGTAACGACATGAAGACAATTGTGCGATTAAAAGTTCCGTGAGGATCTCTCTGACAACCTCTCAGAACTTGAAAGAACCAAAGGAATCACACAACTGGAAGCGTCAATTCAGGACTTTTCAGTTAAATCACCATGGACAAGTGACACGTGAAAGTTTATAAACTCAGAGTAACTTTTTGGTACAAATCAAACAACTTCCAACATCGTTGATGTGTAACTCAATGTGCTTGACAGAGTCAGTCTAGCACTAGGCAATATATACGCATGCATACCTACACAGAAGCACAAAAGTCAGTATCATCAGACAATAGACCAAAAAACTGAACACAGTGGAACAACTCTCAGAAGACTAAGAAGCCACCTGTATTTGCTTCTGATTCACGGTTCAACTTAGGTCCCTGTTCAGAGTGACTGATATCCCAGAAGGCCAAGTGGTGGGTAACCATGGAAACTGGCTCCTGGAAACGGGCTCCCTTCATACCGTACCCAAAGGCAGGCTGGCGGCCCGGCGAAGGGGAGGGGGATGAACGGGTAGAGAACAAAGGCTTTATGAGGCTGTTGAGGAGCAGAACGCATTTGGGCGTTCGGGTCCACTTTCTTACCCCCAGGCGAGGTTTTCACCTAACTTGGGTTTGGGACCGCCCCCCTCTAAACCAAAGTGCTCACTGGACGCAAAGTTCGCCTTCAGGCTTAAAAGACCAAGAGAGCGTCTGAGCCTCCTCCCCACCCCTTCTGCCACCCAGAGATGTACTTTTCGCCCCACAAATAACTCCCGCCGGCTGCCACAGCGTCCCGCGGACCGCACCTCTGTCAGCGATGTGAACAGCTGACGGCCGCTCTTCCTGGAGCTCTTTTGGCCGTTCGCCCTCTTCCTCCTGCCGCCTTGGCGCCCTGCCCGCGACGGCGGGAAACCGGGACATAGACCCGGTCCGGAGAAGAGGTGAGCACGTCCACGGAGCTGAGGAGATGGGAGGGGAAAGGCGAGGGCGCGCCCTGATGACGTAGGAGTGTTTACTTCCGCGCGTGCGACTGGCAGCTAGCGGGGGAGGAGCCGCTCGATGACGTGGCGGCGGCCGCTTGGACGTGCACGGTCCGCGCTCCACCCCCAGAGCCGTCCCGCCCACTGCCACGTGCCTCCGCCTGAGCCGCGAAGCCACGCTAGTTCACGGGTTTTGGGGTTTATTTAGTGTGAAAGAAGGCAGGGCGACACCTCCTTTAGGTGCGGCATCATCACCACACTCCCCTCTATGTCTGCACACACCATTTGAAATGATCCTCTCCCTGGAGCTGCAGCTACCCCAACACTGTGACTTTCGGCAACTCACTACCCTGGCTCCCTATTAAGATGCGTAGATACTGAGTTTCCATCCAACTTCTAGTTCTGTAGTTTTTAAAACTTAGATTCTCATGTTTCACTTTCTTCAAGGAAGTCTGCATTTACATTTATTTGCATGTTTTCCATACCCTCCAAGTCGCTGGGAAGGCCTACAAGAGATAGACTTTAAGAACACTATTATTAGAGACGCCGGGGGCTGGAGAGATGGCTCAGCGGTTAAGAGCACCCTCTGTTCTTCCAGAGGACCCGGGTTAGATTCCCAGCACCCACATGGCAGATCACAACTGTCTGTGGTTCCAGTTCCAGGCAAATACCAAGGCAAATAAATAAATAAAGTTTTTTTTTTTTTTTAAAAAAAAAAAAAAGAACACTATTATTTATTGAATACTCGAGGTAGGTAATTAAGAGTTGTTGAGAATAGATAAATAAGTAACATCTGTTTTAGAAATCAGCTGACTTTTAATGGAAGTATAATCCTTAGGAAACAGAACTGCTGAAAATCCTACAGATACACACTATCTTAGGTTTTGTATATGTGCGTGCGTGAGAAAAGGTACTTTGGGAGATTGGTGTACAAGTCAGTGGTAGAGTATTTATCTACTATATGGGAGGCCCTGATGTTCAATCCCCAGTACTGCACATAAACTTTATTAAAACTGAGTATGCGGGGCTGGAGAGATGGCTCAGCGGTTAAGAGCACCGTCTGCTCTTCCAGGGGACCCAGGTTCGATTCCCAGCACCCACATGGCAGCTAACAACTGTCTGTAGTTCCAGTTCTAGGCAAACACCAAGGCAAATAAATAATAAATAAATAAAGTTAAAAAAAAAAAACTGAGTATGGTGGTTTGCATCCATGGCCTCAGCACTTGGGAGGCTGAGGCAGGAGAAGCACTAAAGTTACAGGCCACCATTAGAGTATAGAATGAGATCCTGTCTAGGAGAAGAAGATGGATGTATGGGAGAGAGAGTAAGGAGAAGGGAAAAAAGGAAGGAGAGATGACCTTGGACTAGTCCTTCAGTTAAAATATCTGCTGATTCTCTAAGTAGAGTCAATTGTACCAAAATATGAAGAAAATTGCCTCTTACACTTAAAAAAAAAAGATCACTATGTAGCCCAGGCTAACCTAGAATTCATGACCTTCCTGCCTCAGCTACCCAAATGTTGTGAATAAAGGTATATGTCATCAAGTCTGTCTGCTTCTTGCACTTTTCAATAGTTCTGGCTGTTAAAAATCAGTCATATTTTAGAGGAAAGCAACAGAAATCTACCACTTTACCTATCAAGCCAACTCTTGGACCAAGCTGGAAAAGATGTAAGATTATTAGAATCCAAGACTTTTTTAAAAGTGTACATGTATCAATTGCTAGAAAAGATGTAAAATTATTAAACTCCAAGACTTGGCTTTAAAGTATACATGCATCAACCTCTTTCAACAGAACTAATCAACAACTCCTAAAATGCAAGTTCACCAGATTTTGAATGATAGCAGATTAGGTGTGACCTTCTAACAGCTTCTGTACTCCAGCAATAGCGCTAGTAATGAAAAAACATCTTAGGTTTCTCCAAAGTGTTACAGCCATCTCTGAAACTTCTGGTTTGTATTGGGAATTCAGAAAAGAGCAAAATGTACAACTGTAGTAAGACTATGAAGACATTGGTGACCTCAGTATCTCAGTACAGAACCCACTAATTTCACAAAGTCACCTTCCAAAAAAATAAGCAGAATCATTGCAAACCAATAATGGTTACTATTTACAAAGCAATCTGTAGTTAAATGTTTAAGACAAAGTAGTTTTTCTTTTTTTGGTGTGGGCGGGGAGGCAAGGTCTCCTATATAGTACTATATAACCCTAGATGTCCTGGAACTCAATATGCAGATCAGGTTAGCCTTGAAATCACAGAGGTTTGCCTGCTCAGAGTAATGGGATGAGAGATTACTACTCTTTGGCTTTCACATGTGAGAAGGAAAGTTCCAAAACTTTCTCTTAGTGTCACTTAAAGAAAGAGTGACAAAAAAATAGAGATAAGAAAGCTGGGGTTGAAAATCAGATGAATAATACAATGCTAGAGCAAAAAATGGCATTACTTAAATGAGGCATTTTCTTCCAGTGTTTGTAACTCTTATAAAATTGATTTCATGCCTTAAGAACCACCTAGTAAAATATCCAGAATTAAACTGGAAGCCAAAAATGAAGGAAATAAAAACAAAGAGCCCAATTGCTAACACTGTTCTTTTTACAGCTGAGCAAGTCAAATATGTTCCCATTAGTGACCTAGGGCTATTCCTACTGAAAAGGTTATTTCTTGACCACTGAGCTAACAAATTACAATAGCAAACAAAACACAAACAGGAAGTGAACATGGAAAATGTGTGGGTTGAATTTTGGAAGAAAGGTGTGCATTCCCAACAACATTGAATCAGTAGAGATCAAAAGAAGGGATAAGTAAAGAAAAAGATGGATGGATTGCACCTTGCTGCCATTGCTTCAGTGAGCAGTCTTCCAAACGTACTAAATAGATTCCAAGAAATCTGTTTAAAAGGATTGAGGACTCAATTGTAAAGACTTACAAGAATGCAATAACAGGGGGCTGGAGAGATGGCTCAGTGGTTAAGAGCACCGTCTGCTCTTCCAGAGGACCCGGGTTCGATTCCCAGCACCCACATGGCAGCTAAGAACTGTCTATAGTTCCAGTTCCAGGCAAACATCAAGGCAAATAAATAAAATAAAGTTTAAAAAAAAAGAATGCAATAACATGATTACATCATCTTCAGGAAAAAAAGAGAAATATAGGATCCATGCTGTGATGCTTAAAGAACCCTCCAATTATTTTCCACTAGATTGCACAGTGAGTAAAAGCACTTGTGCAACCCACACACCTATCTCACACAACACATTGTACACACACAATAACAAATAATAAAATATTTTAAAGTAAAAGTAATACATGAAGCAGAAATATCATGTATGTTATTTGTATAATAATAAGCAGAATTACAAACAGACAAGTAAAAACCCAATAAGAGAACATGCTGTCTTAGGGCTCAGAGAAAGAGCGAACAATATTATCAAAATTCATGTTTTTTTTCTTTTTTAATATTTATTTTTATTTTTATATGAACTGGTGTTTTGCCTGCATGTATAACTGTGTAAGCATGTCAGATCTTGGAATTACAGACAGTTGTTAGCTGCCATGTAGGTGCTGGGAATTGAATTCAGGTCCTCCAGAAAAACAGTCAGTACTCTTAACCACTGAGCCATTTCCCCAGCCTGACATGGTTTTTTTAAACTCACTAATTTTATTAAAACAAGGATTGTTTTGATTATGTAAAGAAAAGCAGATAGAATCTGTACTGTATGTAAAGGAAAAGAGAATTAGAACACAGACTGAAAGTGTACTTAGTGGGTTGGTTGATCACTGGTGAGGATGAATGAAGATAAGTAAAAGGAAGAGAGAAAATAGATGATGAAAGATGCCACAGACACAGAGCATATGTGATGTTTAGGAAAAGGCTTTGATAGGGCACACACCTTTAATTCCAGCTCTTGGAGGAAGAGGCAGGAGGATCTCTGTGAGCTTGAAGTCAGCCCAGTCTATACTCATCAAGTTCCAAGCCAACCATGGCTACATAGTGAGAGCCTGTCTGAAAAAGAAAAGACTCGGTCAAAGAAATTGCTTGAGATGTAGCAGAACATGTTGAGGAGCATTGAAACAGACACTGAAGATGTCACAGTTTAAGAATTGTCAATATTGGTATTATAAATTTACATTTGGGACAAGTTTCAGTCCTTAAATGTTAATCTGATTCTTTGTGTTTTCCTTTCCCTTTTTTGTTTTATTTGGCTGGTAAAGTAAGGACCTTCCTCTCCAAATCTCAGCAAGTCAAAAACAAAAACCTGGGGTTGGAGAGATGCCTCAGCAGTTAAGAGCACTGACTGTTCTTTCGGAGGACCTGAGTTTGATTCCTGGCATCCACATGGCAACTAACAACTGTCTGTAATTCCAAGATCTGACACCATTACACAGTTATACATGCAGGAAAACATCAATTTATATAAAATTTAAAAAATACCTAAAGCTATTCCTGAGCAAAGGGCTTCCTGTGTTTGCTTACTTCTCTCTGATTAGAAGTGTCTGGGGTTTGGGAGAAAGCTGAGAGGGGGGAGGTGTAAGACAAGGTGGGGGTGTGAGGCAAGGACTGACAGAAAGAATTAAGAACTCTCAAGTGTGCTAGCAAAGGAATTTCTGCTGTTGTTAGAAAAGATCTAATGGAGGGGATTCAGGAAAACAAGCCATCCTCAGATGTAGATCTCATATTTCTTCTCCTTTAGAAGTAATCAAGGGGCCAGCAAGGTGGCTCATCCATTCCTGGTCATTGCATTGAAAGTATCCATTATCAAGGAGACATTCCGAGGAACACAACAAAGCTAGAACAATGGGGAAGCTGTTGTCACTAGCAACAAATGAACTAAGCTTTGGATGTTGAGAAGACTCCAATAAATGCTAGAGAAAGCTTCAAGACAGCAAAATGCAAAGGTACTACTACATCAGAATATTATTAATTAAGGAGTTTTGGAAAGATGCAAAATTAATATTTTATCTATGGCTATGGTCTCTGTAAATCTTGCAATTGCCTGAAGGTGGCAAGCTGGGTTTGGGAAACTTCAGCAACATTATTTAAAAGAAAAATTAAACAGTACTCTTTCTCTAAAACAAAACAACTTTCAAGTATGAATTTCAAAATCAAAAAGTGGGAAAAACTGAATAATAAGTAATCAGGTCTCTTTAAATATTTATTTTCTATGTGAATTAGTGTTTTGCCTGAATGTATAACTGTGTAAGGGTGTCAGATCTTGGAATTACGGACAATTGTTAGCTGCCATGTGGATGCTGGGAATTGAACTCAGGTCCTCCGGAAGAACAGTCAGTGCTCTTAGCCACTGAGCCATCTCTCCAGCCCAAGTAATCAGTTTTTAAAAATTTGATTTTGAGAGGAGGTCTGACAAGGTAGCCCAGCCTAACCTTGAACTCACAGAGTTCTACCTGCCTCTGCCTGCTGAGTGCTGGGATTAAAGGCATGTACACATGCTCTGTATTAAATTTCATACATATCTGATATATGTTCATTTAGTAGTGTAACTGATTTTCATTTTAATTTGTATTGTCCTTCTTGACTTTTCAATTGTACTGTATTTTTTAATAGGAGAAAAAGGAAGCCAACAAGTATTTCTTATCATTAAAAATCTATGCTCAGCAGCTTGTATTGAATGGTCAGGCTTAAGATTTAATTCAAAAATATCATTTTTAACAATTTTGTCTCGTGTTATGTATATATAGTTGTATGACCAATGTCATCAATAGTTATACAACAGAAGCTGCCTAGATGGCTCAGCAGGTAAAGGCCACCAAGCCCAACAACCTGAGTTCTATTCCTGGGACCCACATAGTGGAAGGAGAGAACCATCTCTCTCAGGATGACCTCTGACCTTCACACCTTGGCGAAATGTGTACATCCACATACATATACACCTGCACACAATGAACAAATATATTTTTAAAAAATACAAAATAGTTTCATCACTTTCTTGATTGATACTTTAATTTTATTTTTAATTGTGTATGTTTTTGTCTCTGTGGGGGTGTGTCTGTGTGTGTCTGGGTGTGGGTCTGTGTACGTCCACATGTCAAGAGTGCAAGTGCCTTAAGAGGACAGAGTCTGAATTTACTACATATCACTTCAGAGACCCCACTAAGGGCCACCACGCCAAGGCATGCCACTTTGTTGCAGAGACATGTTTGATCTTCAGATTCCACATGTTTTTGAGGACTCTCCTCAATATTATTGGCTCACAAATCCTTCTAAACAACTGGATATGATTTTGAATAAGAGCAAGACCACAGCAGGAGAAATGTAAATGTCAAAAGGAAGTATGGCCCTCAAAAGGAAGGAACTTCTTATTTGAAGTAAGAAGAATGATTGTTACCTTACGTTGACAAGTTTGTTTCCTTTTTCCTTCTCATTGTGGAGTGAGAGGGAAGCTTGCAGGTAAAATAAGATTCATCTAAGAAAATAAAAAGCAGTAATTTTTTGCATATTAGAATTATAATGTGGGTAAATTTCTGAGCCACTGTACACACATCTGTGGGCACCACTGAGTGTACTTATACAGATTTGTGTGAATACATATAGAGTCCAGAGGGTGGGCAGCCTCTGGTGTCTTTTTCTTTCTTTTTTTTTTTTTTT
>PVIH01007751.1:0-97614 GCA_004025045.1 Sigmodon hispidus
TTTTTTTTTTTTTTTTTTTTTTTTTTTTTTTTTTTTTTTTTTTTTTTTTTTTTTTTTTTTTTTTTTTTTTTTTTTTTTTTTTTTTTTTTTTTTTTTTTTTTTTTTTTTTTTTTTTTTTTTTTTTTTTTTTTTTTTTTTTTTTTTTTTTTTTTTTTTTAGCTTTTTTCTTTTTTGGCTTGGAAGCAAAAATAAGTATAATTTTCTGAAGTCCTAATGATTTTTATTGAAGCAAATGAGGGAAGGGACTGTCTTCTCAGATGATACTCTAACACTTCATGAAAATGCCTGGCAAGTATGCTGGGAAAGTCGTTATGAATTCACCCTGCCTCACACGTTTCTTCCAGAATTAGTCTGTGAAATGATGAACTGTCACTTCCTAAATCTTCTGCAGATGTTACTGTTGCTGGAGAAATGTCACTGTTAGAGATAAAGGACTATTATTCCAAAGAGTGTTTCTGACTGAATCGGGTCTGAAACATTATTGAAATGGTAAGATAAACTCAGCTACTTTCAGGTAAAATAAAACTTACTTAAAAAAAAAAAAAAAGTAGTCCCTTGTGAATCATGAGCAAATGTCACTGACTCATTTTCAATGATATTTGATCTGTTGGCAGTGAGAGAACAGGACAGGGTTGTGAGCTCCTCCTGGGAGCCTGCAGCTGAGGCTTCCTTCCCCAGAGATCTCCCATGATAGTAGCAGCTGAAACGGAGGTCATTAACATTTTGAGAACACTGCACACTGACACTGTGTAATGTTATGACATTTCATCTCAAGACACTTAATCTCTTTTAATCAGTGTTTATGTTGGTGATACTTCACAGTTATTTGCTTTCACATAAAAATGGAACACTCTGGGCATGCCATTAACAAGACTGATTTATTATTCATTGCAATTATTTTTAGATTTTTTTCCTCCTCTCTTCCCCCTCTTCTAGACTCCTCTCTCCTTTATTTTTTATTGTCTTATTTCTTTTTAATTTTTGCTTTTATTTGTGCTCTTTTTGGAAATACTTTCAATTTGTTCTTTTGATGGTATGCTGCCTTCTAATTAGTGGCTTGCTTTATTATGCCGTTGTCTCAGGAAACTTCAGATAGAGAGTTTGGAAATAAAACTGACACACTTGAAATAACTGCTTATGGGCCTGACCATCCTAGGTTAGACCCCTTCTCTGAATGATACCCCTGATGGCTTCACTGCAGATGTGATTCAGTTTCCCTGCTATCTCTCCTTTTCTTAGGGTACACTTTTAAGCATCTTTTGCTTGTCTTCACATTTTCTTTTGCCTTTCCCCTTTGTTAATGGGTGCTTTGTAATACTATAAAGCTACTTATGCTTCCCTTTCTCTCCCCTGCAAAAAAAAATGTTATATTAACTGAAGACCTAAGTGGTGATTATCTTAAGTTACAGAAATAACTTTGAGTTGTCTCTAAAGAATATATTTTTTAAAAAAATGTTTTTTTTTCAGTGCTCTATCTGTATGCTTACCCGCCAGAGAGGATATCAGATAACATTATTAACTTATAGGAAAACATTTAATTGTGGCTGGTTTAGTCCAGTATCATTTAGCTTATAGCATGACAGTACACAGGCAGATATCGTGCTGGAGAAGGAGCTGGGAGTTCTACATCTGGATCAGCAGGTCAGGAAGAGAGAGTGATACTGGGTCTGGCTTGAGCATCTGAAACCTCAAAGCCCAACCCCTGTGACCCACTTCCTCCAACAAGGCCACACCTCCTAATAGTACCTCTCCCTGTGAACCTGTAGGGACCATTTTCATTCAACTCACCCCAGACCCTAAAAGAGGAGAAAGAGACAGTAAAAGTTAGTGATGAGGAAAGACAGGATGAAGGGGACAAAGGACATAGGGGACAGGAAAGTCAGCTTGGGAAGGAGTTCCAGGAGGGATCAGGAGTAGCTGGGGTCTGGAAATGAGAGAGAAGGAGAACCTACTGACACAAGTTGATGATGATGCCATTATTATACGTAATACCTGTGGGTTAATATTTAAAAGTCAGACAAGCTTCACTCTTCCAAAGAGAGCACAACTATTGCTGCCTCTGTCTCTCTTTACATTGCTTCTCAGCTTTTCATCCTTTCAGAATGAGACAGACCAGGGTGTTTGCAGGACTTTAGCTCCAGAGTAGGAGTATATCATTGACTCTCTTGTTAGGGAGTCTGGTATCTGAAGAGTTACCAGATACCACTCTGTAGCAAGCAGACAACCATTTTTGGATATCTTCTGCCATAGGTTGTAAGTCATTCTACTAAATCAGCAATGCATATTGTTTCTTTTACTCCAGAGGAGTGGTTCTCAATCTTCTTAAATGCTATGACCCTTTAATACAGTTCCTCATGTTGTGGTGAGCCCCCAAAATAAAATAATTTTTTGATACTTTATAACTCTAATTTTGCTACTGTTGAAAATTGCAATGTAAATCCTGATATGTAGAATGTCTAATATGTGACCCTGTGAAACAATCATCCAGTCCCCAAAGAAGTCATGATCCACAGGTTGAGAATCATTGCTCTAGATAATCAGACTAGTATCACTGAGTAGGATTTTGAGGACCTTAAGAACCTAAGGGAAACAAAGAGCATAGATGATTGTAGGCTTCCATGTCAGATGTCCTACAAGTAGGACACCTGTGAGGGAGGCGGGAGTCCAGGGTAGCATGGGGAATCTTATTTATGATCTATGTATTATGGTTTGTTCTCTGTTAATGAGCTAAAGCGTCCTTAGTCATCTGCTGCAATTTAGGTCAATTCTCAGCCATTTGTCTCTGCAAAGCCACAAGTTCTGTCCTCACTCCAATTCTCTGACACATTCTGAGTACCTTATTCTGTTATAAAAGCATTGGATAGGATGCTGAACTATGCATACATGATGTTATAAAACCACTGGATAGGATGTGTATAAAAGCACTGGATAGGATGCTGAACTATGCATACATGATGTTATAAAACCACTGGATAGGATGTTGATCTGTGCATACATGGTGCTATAAAAGCACTGGATAGGATGTTGAACTGTGCATACATGGTGTTATAAAAGCACTGGATAGGATGTTGGACTATGCATACATGATGCTATGTTTTCTGAGCTTTTTTACTGAACATTTAGAGACTGGTAGATCTAATAGGATATTTTCTTTGATTCAAAATGACATTCTTCTGGTTACTAATAATTGAGTCATCTTCTTACCTATTTTTATGAAGCTTTTGGATTTATTTAGCTGCAAATTGACCTATATATCTTTCTCCATACGTAATAGAACGAATTTGGGTTGTAAGTAAAGACTCTGAGCCAAATATTGGGGGAAGGCTGAAACATCAGAGAGAGAAGGCACCACAGTCAATTCTCACCAAACTGTCTTGCAACTTTCTCAGCCTTGCTCCTGGTCTCTTCTGCTAGTCTGTTCTGCCAGTCACTTCTGTGTCTGCCTGGTTTCTATGAGCCCTCATATACCCTATCCCATCCAGGTTAGGATTAAAGGCATGTAGCCTTGAACTCACAGAAACAGAAGAAGTTCTGTCTCTGGAGTTACGGGATAAAGGATGTTGGTCACCACTCTGGGCTTTCCCTGTGCTGGATTTAAAGGTGTGTGTGACTGACTCAGCTGTTTATCTTTATATTCATGGTGTGTGTGATTGACTTAGCTGTTTATCCTTTTATTCAAGGATCAAGGATTTCCTGAGCTGTCTGCCTATGATTTGACTGGGTGGTCTTTCCAATATTCCAGGATTTATTAAATATCTACAAATATCCACACCTATATTTAAAAGTTGTGATTTTTTATATAAATGATTTTTATGCATAGACTAGGTAATAGTTTCCTTGTAGTTTTAGACATCTAAAATATTTCTGACATATTTCTGCTAATTTTACCCTCAAAAAGTATTTCCTAATTTTGGTATGACTGAACCCAGTATCTGATGCTTTGTGAGAATAGTTTGAAAGTTCTTCGCTAGCCCTAAGGCATAATAATATCTTCTCTCTTTATGGGTTTTCTTGATTTATTTCTCTAATATTTCTGCATCCCATCTTGGCATGTAATAATGGTGAAGATTCTCTCACTTAGGAACACTTTCCCTTTCATCATTTGCTAACGGGCTGGTGAGTATTGCCATGTTTGCTAGGAATTAAATTCTGAGATATGGCTATTTCACAGATCTCGCGATATGCAAGTCAATTTGTATCTTTAAAAATTAACATCAGGCTATTTTTAATGCCACAGTCTTGTTGTTATTTTTAACAGCTTTTAGGGTAAGTATCTATGTCCTTTACAGAGCATGTTGATGCTCTCAGGAGTTATACAAAATAAATAAATGTGGACTATTTCTAAGATAGTCTTCGGGGATGGGCAAGTTACTAAAGATAGAAATAGCTGGAAATATTTGGTCTATTGTCCTTCATATCAGGGCACTGATATTGGTTAAAATTAACATTAAATTATGAAAAGCACTTTAATTTTTATAAGGCTTTTAAACCACACAATTGAGAAAGTTCTAGCTTCTAGAAATTCTAAAACTGAATACCATAATTAATTAATTTAAAGCTTAATAAGAGTAGTATGTAGGTTAATAAGCAACTAAACAGGAGAAAAGAGGCTGATGAACATGGAAATTGAATAATATGGGCCAGTGTTTATCTAATAAGAATGCCAGCATGGGCTAGCAGCATGGTGACAAATAGCTAAATGGCATGGTAGCAGAACACTGACAGGAAATGAGGAGAAATACATGGCAGTCCTTGTATTGTCAGATTTAATGTTTGTACAGAAGCAAACAGAAGTTAACAATGGCCACTAACCCTGCAGCCAGGGACTTTCCACTGTAATCAGTGGATTATTTTTGGTATCTGTGTCCATCTCTGAGCGCCCACGGCTCCATGCTGTTTCTCTCTGAACTTCTCCTCACTCTGACTGCAGCCTAATCCATGAATCATTTCCTGTTCTAATAAGGTCTGTTAAATGTATTTTATGTAAAATATTTTTAACAACAATAAAAAAGAGTTGGGACAAAAAGAAAGTTCAAAGTAAGGTGGGAGAAACAGATACAAATATGCTGGGAAAGTGTATACTATAAGGTGGGATGGATAGTCTGAGTATAAACTTTGAAAAGAGCAAACTATACCTGGTTTATAAGAGATATATCTCATATAGAACCACTCAGAAAGCAATGGAAAAAAAACAAAACCAATAAAGCTATCATTTTAATTATGTGAGCATAGTGAATTTTGACCTACAAAATTACCAATTCCATACAGTTCTAGCTATATATTACCCAGTTAACATAGATAGGGAAATTTAAATATGAGTTGAAGGTAAATTAATACAATCTCAAATCCATTAGGATAATAGATACCTTCAGAAGGCAATAGCAAAAATATAAAAAGTAAAATGTAAGCAAAAATTTAGATATAAACAGAAATATCCAGTATTAGCATGAGAGATTTTAATAACAGCTATCAATAACAGAATCAGCAAATAAATGGAAAATTTGAGTAACACAATTGAGAATAATAATCATCTCCTAAACAAAATATTTTTCTGTCAGGGAATAGAATGCTTTTCAAAACTATAAAGTTTTTTTTCTAAGTCAATCATATATAAAATTATAAAGCAAGTGTGATGGCTATAAAGCAAATAAACCTCAACAAATTTTATTGAATCAGTCTACAAAAAGTTTCAGAATACAATACAATTAATTAAGAAATCAAAAAGAGGCTTTTAAATGCTGTACATTTAGATGCACTTAAATTTTTCTTTTGAAAAACTCAGGCCAAAGACCTATGAGAATGAAATTCATTGATGAGGGAATAAGATAAGTAAAATAAAATGAAACAAAATAAAAAGAGACAAATTTGTGTTCTTAGTATTATAAAATAAGCAATACCAACATATATAGAAATAATAGGAGAACTGAGGTTAGAAAGGAAAACTGAGGCCTGCGGCTTCTAAGAGTGAGGAAATATGCTGAGTGACCATTGACACTGTGAATGCTTGTTTTCAGTTGTTGGTGGTGAGTGTTTTTACATTTAAATTGATTTGTCTTGTATGCTCTTTTTTCATATCAAATGCACCAAGGTCTAAAAGAATCCAAGGCAAAGACTTTTGTTTTCTCTCTATAACCTGATAGTAAGGCAATATTGCAGAAGATAACATTTATGTCATCAAACACAAAAGAGAAGTCAAGCTCATGTTCTAACTAGAAGCTTACCTCTACAGTCTCACATTCATGGTACTGGAAGTTACTCTGCATGCTAACAAGGGAAATGTAATCATAGGTATCACCAAGCTACAAACTCTGTGACCTACAACAATGGCCTGCTTGACAGATATACTGGTACAATAGTTGTACAACTGTTACAGGAGCTATCAACCACTTTTTTACTGGGTTTAATTGCCTGTTTCATTAGATGGAACTCATACATGACACAGCTAAAGTCGCCACGAACCTGACACTAGATAGGTCATGGGCCTAGAGGAAAAATCTAGGGTCATTATCTTGCTAAAAGAACACAGCAATAAAGTGAATCCTAATGACATTTTGTTATACTCATAAATCAGAGCCTCACTTAGCCCTCATCAGGAAAGCTTCTCACAGTAGATAGGAACTAACAAGAATCTGCAGAGGGTGCACGTGAAGCACTCAGCCCTAAATGAGATGTCTTCATCCAAAACCTTCCCTCAAGCCTCAAGGACATATGGAGAAGAGAGAGAAAGATTTAAGAGCCAGAGGTGACGGGTGGCTCTAAGGACCCAGTGTCTCCCAGACACCAAAAGATTGATGCAGATGTGGACTCACAGAGACGGTAGCAGCATGTATGAGAAATGAACGGATTCAAGCCAGATGGGATCACAGTACTGAGAGTGGAAAGTGCACACAGACAGGGTCACGGCCCTAACCAAGCACTTATCTGCAATCGATTCTCACTGGCAAAGAGAAAGTCAGTTTTCTCCAATGGGTTCCAGTGGGAATTTCAACCACACTCCAGGGAAGGCCCCATGCCCAAGAGTAGTTGACAAACACAAAATGAACTCAGTGGTACTTTTGTGGACTTATTTTTTTATTTTATTTTGTTTTGGTGGTTTTTGTCTTAGTAGTCTCTTGTTTGCTTTGATGTTTATTTTTCTGCATTTTTGTTGTTTGTGTTGCTTATTTCTGGTTTCTCTTGTTATTTCAAAAAACTAAAGGAGAAAGCATACGGGTGGATGGGAACAGAAGCTGGGAGGATCTGAGAGGAGTTGATGGAGGGAAAACATGATCAAAATATACTACATGAGAGATTTTTAATAGAAAAAAAATCTCAGGCAGGATTTTTTGTTATGAAATTGACACAAATTTACTATCATATTCTGCTTTTACATATTATTGATTTCCATTATTGAAAATACTTTTCCATTCTTCTCCCCCTTAATCCTTTTCTGTTATTGTGTGTTTTCCCACCCAAACTCTGTTATGTTCCATTGTTATTTTTAACTGTTTTCTTTATTGCATTCTAAGGCCCATTGATGGCTATTCCCCACTTATCCCCATTCTGTCTGTTCCCATGGGACCACATCCTGCACCAGGCTCCCAGATGCTTAAGATTACATCCTTTGGCTTTCCTCCTTACCTTTCCAAGGGACTGGAGTAGGGGAGGAGGGAGAGACTAGCACACCCTGTCACTTCAGGCACAGGCATCCCTTGTGGCTTCTAAACAGCCTGTCTTATTCAGCTTCTGTCATGTCGCAGCCCTTTCCTGTTGCTGAACCTGAGGTGATATAAGCTTCCATCTTTATTTCTTAAACATTTCCTGTCATATCTAAGTAGTCTTTTGATTAAAATCATTTCATTGAAACCATCTGGGACAAATTTTTATTCCTGCCAGAATTTTATTACACATTTGTTCTGTGGTGCTCATAGATATTTCCCCAACATCTAGAATAATGCTTTACACATTAGAAATTTATCAGAAACAAACCCAAGAATTGTTGATCACTAAGTGTTTGGAAGTTTCATAATTAACTTTAGAATTAGAATGATCTTAAGGAACATAGAGAAATTCCCATATAGATAAAGAAGGCATGTAAGAAAGCCAAGTTTGCTGGAGAAGAAATCTAGGTCCTCATCCACATCTCTGATAGTGATAGGGAGCTTCTAAAGAATATGTACCATGGAAAATCACCATCACCAAGTGATTTCATCCATGAGTAGCAGGTCATTGGGCCATCTTACAATTTGAGTGTTGACTTAAGATGCTACATCCACCCACTGAGTAGGGACAGCCAGAGATGCTTTGGCATGATGGTAACTAAAGGACCCTTCGGTCCTTTAGTCCAATCTTTTAGACTGAACTAAAAAAAGAAAAAGAATTTTAAAAACACATTTCTTTCTTGGAGAATTAAGTACAAAATAGATGGAAAGTATTCAAGCTAGTAATGGAGGCTGGCCCTGAAAATGGTACATAAGTACAGTTGCAGAGGCTAGGTTCAGGACCCTCCTTATGAAGACACAAAGGTAG
Organism: Sigmodon hispidus; assembly: GCA_004025045.1. Lineage (NCBI taxonomy): Eukaryota > Metazoa > Chordata > Mammalia > Rodentia > Cricetidae > Sigmodon > Sigmodon hispidus. The sequence continues at coordinate 8,509 of PVIH01007751.1, forward strand.
TGAGTACTTCCAAGTTCAATTATGAAGCAGTTTAACATAGCTTTGTCAACAGAAGATCCTCTTCAGGTTCTTTCTACTAAAGCCATTCCAGCTCATGGAATAGCAGTTAAAAAGTCAGCAATTATAGTTGTTCCTCAAGAGGTCACTTGTTCTATTGGAAACAGCATATAAGTGCAGCAAATCATAAAATAACTCCATGAATTAAAATTCCCATCAGGAAGCTCCACCCTCTACTGAGTGAACATCCAATGATTGTACAAAGGTTGGAATGCTGTAGGTCCAAAGCCTAATTACATTTATCTGGGGCTGTTTTAGACATCTAAATACCATTCCTTGCCTACCTCTATGTCTGACCTAATGTCTGTGACTAATAAATAATTTTTTGAATGCATTAATTTAACAAAGACCTAGTCTGTACCAAATGATAAGCATGCCACCAGATAGCATTGGGACCTATAGCTGAGATGTACTTGCTTTGCTTTAATTGGCACACTTAATGTATCTCCTAATGTGTTTAAAAAGTGGTTGGATGTAAAAACTTTCTTTTTGTTACTGTATAAACCTCATGAAACTGTAGCTACTTCAGAGCATGGTGTCTGGGATAACTTAGCTCTGTGCCCCTTCTCCATGGTCACTCATGCTCATTTTCAGGATGACCTGTCTCATCTCTGTAAAGATCTATGTTTGTGTCATCAAAAGTTTCAGGGTCTCTGATTTGTAGAAATATATGTGAGTGGCAATGTAGTCCTTATTCTGTGTGGAGAAATAATCAGTTGGAGACTTGAAGACTAAGCAAGACAGAGATTGGAAATAGAAGGGGGGGATTGCCTTATGGACACAAGGATTGTCTGAGTGACAAGATACTTGGAAAAAAAATTTTAGAATCTAAGTCACCTCCACTTCCCAAATTCTGTTCCTATCCTTGTAGACTATACAGTTGGTTTGGGATGGAGGGTCCTGTCCATTTTAATGCTTATATTTACCACAACCCCTTAATCTAGTTAACACACACAGTGGGAGAGGGTAGCCTCTGGTCCCCAGTTTGCTATCCTTTCACCCACACCAGAAACACTGAATCAAATTTTAATCTTCTGTATAATTTATTCTTAGTCCAGGATGGACCGCATAATTAAAATTAAAAAACTAAATTTGATAGTTCTACCAAAGATTTATTAATGTCTAATTTCCTTTACTTATCCATTATAATTGTGAACTTTGAAATTTAATTCTAACAGGAGGTAATCTACCAAAACTTCTCATATACCCTTTTTAAAAACAACTAATCTGTCCTTTAAAGGGAGAGGGGTTTTGTTTGTTTGTAATAGTAGTGACGTTGGCTGGTAATAGTGAAGGGAAGGCCTAGGGATCTGTGATTTTCCTTCTTCCTAAGGTCAAATCCTTGATGTTCAAACTCTAGAACTGTATCACACAGAGAACAAACCCCATCGAGAGAAGGAGAGTGAGCATAGCAGGGGAAAGTCAGAGGATGCAGTGATAACACAGAGAGCAAAGAGAAGGCAGCCATAAGGGTGTGGAAAGTGCAGGTAGCTCCTATATGCATCCTTTTAGATGCTGTCATAAAAGGGTATTTGGTATGGGAGGAATGTAAGAGTGCCATTTATCTTAACTGTGTCCCAAAGTCCTTGGCAGAATATTTTCTTAAAGATGATTTTACAAAAAGTAAGCTCAAATTGCCTTGAAAATTAGCTAGTGAGTCCAACAAGAAAGCAAATGAGCAGATTTCTAGAACAGCACCTGAAATGACAAAGGAATTTATATCATTTCTTTTTTAGTCCTTACACATTCTCAAAAGTTACCTGAAAGTAATTTTTAAACTATGCAGTGATTTAAACTTACAATATGTTCTGAGCTGAGGTTGTTACTCCAGGTGCAGGGCACACTAAAACAAAGGACTTTTTGGTATTTTTAGAGTCTGGCTTACTAGGATTCTTGGCTTCTCTGATTTATATAGAAATTTCAGGACCACGTTTTAAATATGGGTAGGTGTAGAGAATTTGGAACTTTTTAAAGTTATGATATGTACTTCTATTTCTCAAGTAAGTTAGCATCATCTAGGAGGGTGGTGAGTGAGACACCCATATGCCCCAGACATAACAATATCAGAAATTGGAGAGAAAACATGTCAGGCATCATTTCCAGCTGGGCCTATTTATCCTTTTTCTTCTTTTATTTCTCCTCCTTTTATAACCTTAGAAAAATGTAACATAAGATATCTATTACATTATTAACTTTAATGCTTTTCAGAACTGTCCCACTGCAATTTGTAAATAATTCAGAAATCTTATGTTTTCCACCTGCTTTGACCACTACTGACAGAAAAGGCATATTATTGGAACTCTGATAAAAAATTTAAAAGAACAAAAGAATAATGAATAAATATATACATAGTTTAAACTTACTACACAATATAAATCTCAAAGTGTTTCTGATACATTTTTATTGTACCTGAAATATCTCCTTTTCATATATTTATAGAGGTGTTAATAAAATTTGGTATACAATATGAACTTAAAAATACAAAGCTGTAGGCCAGTGTGATGGCTCTTAGGATAAAAGCATCTGCTCCCAAGCTTTGCAGCCTGAGCTCAAGGCCAAGACCCAGCTGGACAAATGGAAGAACCTATTCCTACAGGTTATCTCTGTTCTTCACACACATGCCAGGATATATGGTAATGTATGTACACATGCAAACAGAAAACAAAGCAATAAAAGAGTATAAAGAGTAAAATTTTAGTGAATGGATCAGATTTGTTACTAAAACCAAGAATGAATTTGCTTTAGCCACATTATAAACTCTGGGTTAGTCAATAAGACTATACAAATTGTAATGTGCTCCTGTTCAGGGGATGTCTAAGAACTTTCTCATGTGTAAGAAATGTGTAAATTTTAGGACCTTGGGGGTAAGATATAAGTTTTAGGCATTTGAAACAGAGACAGACATCAGTCTATATTTATTGGTGTAATAAAATTCTAAAATAATCATGTGTTATACATGTCCTTAGTTTAAAGTGATTTCAGTTCACAAACTAATAGATTAATTAATCAATTTGCATAGTATGTCAATTTTCTTTAAGAGGCAAGCAGGCATTCATGAAATGTTTCTTAACTTTTTTAACGGAAGCCATATGTGCATATGTTTGCATATGTATCTGTTGGTAGAAGTTCAAATTCTTTTACCATATTCATCACAAGCCTAAAATTCTATATTCTTGAAAAAACTGAGAAATTACAGATACTTCTTACATTATACATAGATCATTCTTCTTGTTTTCTTTTGGCTTTTTCTTCCTTTTACACTTATACCTTTTGTTGTAACCAAAGCAAATAAGAATCACTTTTTAAATTTTTCTCCAAAGTGAAGCTTTTGGTGAGAAGTGAGAGCTAAATTTAATCTGTGGGCATGGGGATAAGTTTAGAATACAGAACTTGTATAGGTTTAGAGAAATGGCCATGGGAGGTTCTTCTAAGATCTATGACCTCACCAGCTATGGATAGTTGGCTAGGTTTATAGTACCAGGCATGAATTCTCCACTATTGTCTGAGCCTTAAGTCTGTAGACAGCTGTTGGTAACCCCAAGATAAAAGTGCTACTATTGTACTATTGACATTGTCTTACTGTGAAAGGTGACATGCCAACAAGAATGGGAATTTTCACAAGACCTCATCTCTAGGTAAAGAGCTATAGTTAATCAATGGCCATGGGGTGGGCATGGAAGGGAAAGTATCAATTTTCTCTAGGGACAACACTTGATGCATTATCCAATCTCAAGTGATCAGCTCCAAATACATATACATATGAGCAACACTAAATGGACTCAGCAAGTTATATTAGTGTAACAATAATAATTAAAGAAGTTGCAAATTTAAAAGATGGTGAGGAAGGAAGGGGAGAGGAAGATGATATGATGTACCCATATGAAAGTCTCAAAAAATAAATTATGAAAGTTCTTCAGAATTACCCAACTTTAACTGGTGAAAGTCTAGATATCTTTTGCTTTTACATTTAGTTTATTAATTTATAAATTAAATTACATAATTATGATTACCATATATATTATGATATAGATATATATGCCATAAATCTATTGGAAAGAAATTTACTAGACTTTTAGTGAGAATATTGTTACTGATAGCCCACTAGAGATGATTACTCAGACATAGTGTATAGCCAGTTGATAGTCTTTATTCTAGCCAGCTGGGACTATGTTTAGGTATTGCAGTTCTCAGGGTAGCCCTGAGCATTTACATCAGTGGTTCTCAACCTGTGAATTGTGACCCATTTCAGTTAAATGACCTTTTCACAGGGGTGTCCTAATACCAGCAGAAAACGGAGGCATTTACATTACAATTCATAACAGTAGAAAAATTATAGTTATGTAGTAGCAAAGAAAATAACTATGGTTGAAGTCACCACAAAATGAGGAACTATGTTAAGGATTACAGCATTAGGAAGGTTGAGAAGCACGGATTTGGACCAAGGGGCTTTTAATTGCAAAAACCACACCCTGGTATCTCACTCTGCAGCTGCACAGGAAGGTTTGCACAAGCAAGCAGTTTAACAGAAGCTTATTACCTGGAGGGGATCCTGCAGAAGCAAAAATAAGTTAGCTAGGACATCCTGACCTTGGGTTCCCAGAACAGAGTTTGGTACTTTTCCATGGGATTCTCCATCAAGGAGATCAAATTCCAGTTAAATCTTAAATGGCCTCAGAAAGATACAAGATGGAGGAGCCACTGCACTGTCTTGCCCTGTTACATTATAACTTGGTAGTGGGGACAGAATGTCAGCATTCATGTTCCAGAAGGTCTGTCAGTTGTCAGCTTTTATCTTGTAGCAGAGGTAGTGGGGGTAGAATTTCTGTTGTTTTATAATCATATGATTAACAAGTGATATCAAAACAATGAATATAATAGGAAGGAACAAGCATAACATATTCAGAGGAGTCTCCACCATCAGTATTCAGAGTACAGTGAACTTGACACTCTGGGTCTAACACTGAGCTTAGCGTTTTCAGGAGAGAGCTATACCTTACTGGAAGAAACCCTGGAGTTGTTATGAATCAAGATCTTCCATATACCTTTCTAAGATAGTGTTGGCTTTAAAACAGGTAACTTACGCTGTTTTCCACAGCAAACGAAGTGTGAAGTTAAAATAAACTTGTGGAGTTCACAATCATTTTCAAAGTGGTGTCAATGGAAGTAACTTTTTCATTCTAGCACATTTAAAGGGATTTTTAGGAACACTATCTCTAAGGCACCTCACACCCCTGCGAGCTTAGCACTGCAGGTAGAATCAGTGCCCTAGTTTCAAAATTGAGAGAGCCAAGTCCCCAAAGGATTAACTGACTTTTCTGAGGCTTTCAATATTAGTTCATAGCTATAACTCAAATCAAATCTATCCAAATCCTGTTTTTCTCTACTACCATATGTTCTATAATAAAATGTTTGGATCAGGAAGGTTTAATGGAGAACATGGGGATGAGTGACTAGTTTTCTCTCTGTTAGTGCATGTTTCCCACACTAACTATGCATTTTTCTCTGTGTGACCACCCTTCTTTGACCAAGCTGTAGGAGGGTGGTGATCATCCTCTGTCAGTGGCCACCTTTATCATCCTGTCTGACAAAGTGGTAAATGGAGTCTGATCTCTGAGTTAATGTGTATCCCTTTCATGAGTAAGAATAACTTGTAGGGAGGGTCATACCCTATGACTTCTAAACCAGAGATCTGTTTGTAAGGAAAGATGTGAAATGATGATGATTTAGAGAGGAAGAATAAAACATTGGGACCTTGGTACAAGAATCTCATGGCAATATTTCACACTATGAAGAGTATGCCTGCCAGATGTGCTGGCATACATACCTGTAATCTCAACACTAGGGCGGCGGAGGCAGATGGTCTAGACTGGTCCACATAGCAAGTTCTAGGCAATCCAGGGACATACAGTGAGAAACTGTCTCAATAAATAAATAGATAAGTAAGTAAATAAATAAACATATTCCCACTTATTAGTTCTTATTTTCTTACTGAACTTTTATAAATTAAAATTATTTTGTTCTTTTCATTAATTTTTCAGTGTTTATGTTTCTCTCTGTTACTACTTTCTACTCGAATTGAAGTATTCAAATTTGTTGGGGAAATATTTAAAATAAAAGTTTTAAATCTTTTCACATACACATTTGATATATTATATCAACTTTCTGAATTAAAAAACTTTATATGCCTTTCTTCTGGCTAAGAAGTCCATTAAGTACATAGAAACAGGAGCAAAAACATGGAATTACATATGCAGAAACATAGCTGGAATTTTCAGACTATACCCTCAGGCCACACTTGGATCTATGTGTGTTTGTAAATCAGGTGGCACCTCATTTGTTTACTGAGACACATCTGACACCAATCTGCCTGCAGGCTTTATGTTTATACTCTCACTCTCTTACAGAAAAAGCTCAATGATTCCTTTATTGGTGAAAACCAGCAACATTTCGATCTTATTTTTTGCCTTACCCTGTTTATCTTTGATATCAAAATACTCACTGCTTTTCCCATCTGAAGTCAATATTGTGAACAGTATTCCCAATGCCAATGCTTTTATTTATTATTTGGATCAATATGTTTAGGTATATATACTTAATTAGCTCAACTTTCTTCAGTTAAGTCTAACATTGAATAAAATCCTAAACAATATGCTTTTATCAGCCACGGATTCCTACAGAACGCTAAATATAGCATCTTAAATAACAACTATTTGAAATTTCTGAGTAGTTGTGTTGATCTTGGAACATCTCAGTAGGTCTCAGGTGGGTTCCTCTGTGTGTACATGTGCATGTGTGTGTTATGTGTGTGTGGTCAGCCAGCTGTAGCGGTCTGTGCTACAGTGGCCTGAGGCAGGACCACTCTGTTCTCTGTGTCTTCCATATCCATGAAGTAGGTTAGAAAGTCAGATCATCTGGTTCTCATGGCGATGCCAGGCATCCAAGAGGAAATGTTCAGATCCTACCTTGTCAATGTTCCCTGCCTTAACAGTCAAATTGAGACTCAGTGTTCTGCCTTTGTGAGGGCCTTTCAGATGCAGAGGGCCACTATAGAACAAATCTGTGATTGTAGTAGACAAAACCTACTTGTGTGATTCAGCTACATGAGTAAGGTTTCTGTAGAATATTGCCAAATATTTTTTAGTTTATATTATATTGATTACTTGTCTTATTAATACACATAAATATAGCACATTTTGAAAATATATCTGCTAACATGGTTTAGTTAAAATAGATTTAACTAGTGGGCTGGAGAAGCAACTCAGTGGTTAAGAGTATATGATGCTCTTGCAAAAGATTCAGGTTTGATCCTCAACACCCGTGTATTGGCTCAGGGTCACCCAAAACTGCAGCTCCAGGGGATCCATCTAATACCCTCTTTTGGCCTCTGCAGGGCACCAGGCACACATGCAGTATAAATGTATTTGTATGAAGGATATGCATACACATAAAATAAAACTTTAAAAACAGTCTATTTAACCAGTCTCTTTTTTAAGGGATTCAGGTATTTTCAAGATTTTTTATCATTACAGATAATGTTGTGATCATTCCTGAAAACATGTATTGGCCACTCCTTAGGTGGTTTTTTTAGACATTTGCTGGCCAGAGAACATAGGGAAATTGAAAATACTTGTTTACAGTTTTATACAGAATGGCAGATCAACATCCTGTCCACAGCTTAAAATTTATGATCACTCTTCCAAAAACTAATATAAGGTTAAGTTTGGGCCATAGTTAAAGATTTTTACTAGTCTGGTAGGGAAACATTTATCTCCTATTTGTTTTAATTATAATTCTCTGGCTTTTAACAAGACTAAACTCTTTCCATACATTTGTTATTTACATTTCTTTTTTGAATTCCGTGTCTTCTATCGATTTTTCTACTAGTTCATCTTTTTCTCTCTGGTTATTTTGTATTTTCTCTACATAGTATTGTTTTTCCATGTATGTTCTTCCAAGTCATTCATCTTTTCTTTTGCCATTGTATCTTTTCTCTCAAGATATATCTTTTTAGAAAAGTAATGTTTGCAGGCTTTGGTCAGGCTTGCAGCAAGAGGGCTTGTGTGTCTCCTGTCTCCTCTGAGCAAGGGTTCTGCTCGATCTCTGACTCTGCTCTGGACAGGGGTCTGAATTTCAAAGCCTCAGTTCTTCTTTGATGAAGCAGTTTGCCCTGGAGGCAGGGCCCATCAATGCAAGGTCCCCTCTTTTAGTTGTGGCTGGTGGAGCCCCTCACAGCCAAACCCTAGCTCCTTTCTGCTAGGGAGAGTCTGAGATCAGACCCTAGTGGTTGACCCCGGTTCTGAAGAGGGACTCTCCGGATGGGTGGTCCAGGTGCGAGAATCTTCTCACCGCTGGACAGGGGTCTGAATTTCAAAGGCCTCAGCCCGTCTCTGCTCCTTCTGTGTTTTTTTTTTTTTTTTAATTTACATTTGTGCTTTTCAAAGACATAGTCATAGATGCTGCTTGATGGCCAGAGAAATACATGTTCTGAGAAATATGCTGACACATCGTTTTAGTTATGGCAGCATCACAGAGTACATTCATGCTGATCTGGGGACTCTTCAATTGATCTCTTAATGTACTGGAGAGGTATAGTAACACACTCTGTGTGAACTAAGTGTGCTCCACCATAATGTATGAGCTGACGCTCCTATCTTCATCTGGGCACACTCTTAGGCTTCTGGACCTCTCCCCCTCCTTGTCTATCTACAGCAGGGAGCACACTGAGTCTTCATTTCTGCCACCATGATTATCTACAGGCTACCTGGAACTTTTATGTTGTGTAGTAAGGACAAAAATACATAGATAGCTTTTACAAAAATGCTCTGTTTCGTGTGTTTATTTATGCTATTCTTGTCACTTCATAATATGATATATATTCTAGCTTTGAAGATAAAAATAGAAGATTTTATCATTTTGTCCACAATCTAGAAAAACTTTAATAACCAATTAATTATTTTGAGACTACTGTGGAGAATGCATGTGCCTGTAATCTTCTAAATTGAGAGGTGTAAATATGAGATCAGGAACTTAGGGCTATCCTTGACTACACAGTGATGATGTAGCCTGGGTTGTGTGAGGCTCTGTTCCCAAAATGAGAGACACGACACACTTATTCACACAACACACACACACACATAAAACCATGGCAGAAACAAAAAAATTGCATAAGGTTTTTAAAATAACAGGTATTTTTCTGTAGTAATTTATTTGTTCAGTCTGTTTATATTTTCTATTTTTTTGAAGTTTCTTTTAATGATTCATATTTTCCTAGATAGTTATAAACTTAATTCAGTGTTTCAAATATATTTTCAGTGTGCTGCTTCTTTATCATATTTAAATTTGTCTTTAAATATTTATTTTATCTTTCATATTTTAAATATATTTATATTTTTTTCTCATGCTGTTTAATAATTTATTATTAAACTTATTTTTCACTCATCCATAGGTAATTGGTTTCTCTATATATTTACCATTTCTAATTTAAATTTCTTAATTCATCAATTTGTAATTTTATCTTTATTAATTTCTTAATGTTGTCTTCCTGACTGGTTTCATTCTTTTTATTAAATAGAATACCTATTTAATTTACAACAATACTATTTAATGATGTAAATGCTTGAAGCTATACATTTTATTTCATTGCGGCTTTCTAATTATTCTGTTGCTACTTTTTAAAATATCTAACTATTCATCTATTTATTTAATTGAATGTGTGTATGTGTGTGTTTGTGTGTATGTGTGCACCATATACAAGCTTGGTGCCTGTGGGGGCCAGAGTAGGATATTGGCTTCTCTAGACTTACAGAGTTGTGAGTCACCATGTAGATGCTGGGAATTGAACCAAGGTCCTCTGGAAGAGTAGCCGGGGTTCTTAACCATTGAGCCATTTCTCCAGCCCCTGTTAGGTTACTTTTGATTTACTTTTTTTAAATTGCAAATTTTCTTTGGAAGATCTTACATTTTTGAAAGGGATTTGTTCATTTTCATTTCAACTTATTAATTTTTTTGTACTTTTGGGTATCTATTACTCTTTTCCCTAAGAACTAATTTATAGTGAATTCTCTAAGTTATCTACAAGGTAAATTTTCTGCCTCTGTGGCAGTATTTAGAATTATTGTTATATATGTGTGTTGCACATTGCTGTAAGATAGATAATAGTCTATATTAGCACTTTATATTTATTCCATTTCTCAATATAATCCTTGAATTCCTTTTACCCAAAGTTTTGACATTGACATGCTGTTGAAGTAGATTCCTAGGTTATAATTCTCAAGGTTTGGTTGAGTTTTGAATGCTGGCCTACTATTAAAACAAGCATGCTTACATACTCACTGCATCGCAGAGCAGGAGGTGAGTACAGCTTGGTAGGAGTCCCCATACATGCAGATTATTTCTGACATTTGGGTTGATTGTCTCAGCTCAACAGACCACATCCTTCTTCTTGTCTCTGGTCTCCAGTACATTGTCAGGGTTCGACATACTATGATGCTTTGGCATTCTGTGTGCTGTTTTAATTTTGCTGAACACTTGTATGAGTTGTAACCATTTCCTAGCTTTGTTAGTCAGGGCATTTTCTCTGTTTCACATTTTTTTTCCTGTTTTGAGCTTTTAAAGAGATTTCCATTTTTACATGTTCTTTGAAAAACATTTTCTTTCATTCTGTGGTTTCTCCTGTTCCTCAGACTATGATATTTTACCCATTTCTTTGCAAAGTCTTTTTTCTTTATTTTCTCTAGTGCAAAGCACTTGCTGGCTGGGAAGATGCTCTGGATTGTCCTTCACACTCTCCTTATAGCTGGCACCACTTCCTTTCTCTGCTGTGAACAGTGTCCTGAAGTCTCTCTGTGGTGTCCTCTTCTCCATCTCATTTAAGTAACAAAGCTTCACGTAAATTCAGCCTCCTCTGCTCTCCAATGGTGTTTTTCTTATGCCCACTGTAACCCTCCTTTCCAATCTAACTCGACACTTCATCTTTATCCCACACTGGATACTCTCACCACGTTTTTCAGAGAATGGCAGACCGCTCACCAAATCCCCTTGTCAACAACAGCTTGTAATTCCATACATTTCGATGACAGCATCCACTTTGAAACATTAAAGATTCTTTCTTGACAACCAGCGAGACATCTGCTATGGAATGTCACCTTCTTTGGGTAATTTCTGAAGGAGCTTAGGAAGAGAGTTCCATAGATCATGGCCAGTCTGTTTCAGAGGTGTATGAGTGACTTCTTCGCAGATAACTGCCCTGGATGCTCTTGATCTGAAGTCGTGGAAACAGCCTGAACTTAGTCAGTCACTCTCTCCTCTGTATATCTAGGCTTCCTTCTTAGCACATGCTTAAAAATACAATAAAGTACAACATAGTCCCCTTTTCAGACCGGTAAATCAAGTGTGGAGACTTAAAGAGATGGAGTGTGAACACAGGTCATCCAACTGCTCTTGTCTGCTATGTGCTGCTTTGTTTTTCCATGAGTATTGAATACTGAATAGATGAGATCCCCAAACTACCTGCCCAAGATGTGAGTTCAGGGAGAGGACAGTCTTGACCTACATAAACCTTCCTCAGGACAAGCGCTCAGTCCCTTTACTTTGCAAGGTTTCCCAGTTTACCCAGGTCCAGACACCTTTCCATGCCATTCTCTTCATGCAACCTACGTGGAAACCAGTAACCTAAAGAGATTCAGCCAAAGGGAGAAGAAGAGAGAAGAGGCATCCACAAAATGCAATCACCAGGCCTGACTTAACTGAATACTGGTTAAATGATCCAATGATTTGATATTTTTCCAAGAAGATGGGCCTGAGCCTTTCTGGGAATGCTGGAGAACAGTATGAGCCTTTATAACATTTGTTGCAGATCTACTGTCTCGGGTGCCTGCTAAATATATGTGATTAAGACTAATGGATCAAATATTGTATGGATTTTTCCTTGTTTTCTAGCTGCAGTTGGTGTTTTTGTGTGGCCCATAAGCATCATGACTCAGAACTTAGTTGGCTCAAGGAAGGAAATAGACACAGTTCTGATAACTATTCAGCTTAAGGTCAGTTGCCAGGATGTTGTTGTCCCTGTTCAGGAAGGTGACTGTGTTTCTCTTTTCTCTGTTTTGACACCAATAAGAAGCCTTGTGTGCCCCCTGCCTTCCTTCTGCTTGGGGTGATTGGCTTTTGAAGTAGCAGAAACCTCCATGAAAATCTGTGTGCTCAAAGGCTTCTGCTGGGCACTGCCAGGGCACAAGTTTTTGCATCAACACTTGTTTCTTGTTTTAGTGTCAGACTTAATTGGCACCTGGAAAGAAGCATCTAGACAACTGGGAAAGCAGCATTCACAGCACGACCAAGTATGATGAAGCAAAACACATATGCAAATAAGCAAGAATACTATACTATGGGAGAAGTAGTTTGTTCAGTAATATATATTTCAAAAGGAAAACCCTAAATAAGGCCAGACTAATGCCTACTCCCACACAATGACCAGTAATAATTTCAAGGAGAGGATGACATGAAGCGACATCTTTGCAGTTTAGTCAGGACCAGATCTAAGTGAAACGAACTCATTATCAAGGTCATCTTGGTGCTTCCTCCTCTGCTTCCTCTTCCTGAGGGCTACAATCCAGCTGTGGCAAGAAGCGATGTGCTGTGTCCTTGTCCTGCCTTCTTTAATGTGGCCTTGAGGAGCCGCTGGAGGGATGAGTAACAGACCCTAAGGAAGTGCTCTGGCACTTTCCTGTGACACTGACTCCGCAGCTCACAGTTGCCCCATGCCCAAGTCCAAGTTTCTAGGGTGCTAGAGATGATTCCCAAAAAAAAGAGGCTGGAGCAGAAACAACAGCAAAAGACTGAAGAAGAGAAAATGTATGAACAAGGAAGGCGAGGAGAGAGAGGGGATATGGATGGGAAGAGGGCAAGGATTAGGAGGAAAGGAAAAGCAAAAGGATAAAAGGAGAAAACAAAAGAAGGGGAGAGGGCAGGGACAGGAGGGAGGGAGGGAGAGAGAGACAGAGAGAGACAGAGAGAGCCTCAGAAAGCACCAGCATGAAGCCTGGGTCCTGTCAGGTGTGGTCAGCCTACACTTATTTAGCAAGTTAGATTTTCTTTGTGATTATTTGGTTAGGTCTCCTGAATGGAGCTTGAGTCTCAGGGCCACAGGTCTTGACTTCATGACCTTAGAGAAGATGTGAAGCTCTGGAATGCCAGGTCCCTCCTTAATCCACAAAAAGGAATAGCCCCAGGCTGTAAAGTTTTTCTAAAATTTAAACAAGATACTGAGTATGAAATGCAGTATTTAGGTCCTATAAAAATTGCACTTTGAAAATTGCAGATATAAGCATCCCATACAGTTTTAGAAATAGAAAGTACCAGACAACAAGGATTCTTGGAAAAGTATCTGAGTATTGATTTTTCTAACACTTTGTAATCTTAAGTACTCTCCAAAAGCAAGCAACAGGGCCATAGTGGAGGCTCTTTGAGCCTTGACTTCTGTTAGAATAAGATGCTCCAGTTTATGGGTCATATTTTAAGCTTCATAGTTTAAAAATAATGTGAAGAAAAACCTGTGCTAAAAGAAAAAAAAAGTTTGAAAAGCACTAGTATGATTTTCTAATTTTACAACGAAAAACTTAAGACAGAAGGAAGAATCTACCCCAATGTCCTTATCAGTTGATTCTGAGGATTTTGTGTCTCGAGGTAGATTCCCAGATACAGGCCTGCCATGAAGAATAGCTCTGACCTGCTTTCCCGACTCCAGGGAGCAGAGTGACTCAAGTCCCAGCCAGAGGAATCATGTCAGTCCATTTCTGAAGACAGCATATAGACAACTCTATAAATCAAGAATGGCTCTAAGTCCCAGTTATGCGACCAAGTGCTTCCTTCTGTTGATTTAAGAATAATTCAAAGAAAAGCAATGCTGAAACATAGAAAGGGCCTCTAAATGAATTTCTGATTTGGATTGGAAGCTGGTAAGACCCTTAGACAAAATGATAATCAGGTCTATTATGGTCCAGTCAGGATGTCACTTCCCCATCCATACATTGCTGACATGGCACATCTCCTCCTCCAGATTGAAATGACATTTTCTTGATTTCTTCAATCAAGATTTTATTCATAACTACAGTGAATGGTTTAGTTTCTGCATCTGCAGTTGCTCACAGATTATATTGTAAATCAACTGACATTTAAGAAGTTTAGATTCTTAAGAAAAAAAGACAAAAAAGCCTGTTGCCAGTTTAGTCATTATAATGACATCAATAGGCTGTGTTCATTGAGCACTGCAGTGTTTCAGCTGGGTTACAGATTGACAGGAAGAAATTCACTCTCAACACACATGCTGAAAGGTTCCATTAGGTTCCTGATTTAATTTTCCATGGATACAAACTTAATCAGAGAGGCGTTTACCGCACAGGACAGAAGCAGATGCAGGGTGTTTGCCATAGCTTCCCTGCCCTGCCCTCTCCAGATTGAACATGCACTCACAGCTGCAGAGGCATTGTCTGCTTGAGGCCAACAAAAGAATCATTCCTGCCACAGCTCTACCCTTTAGCATGTAAGGTTCCAACATATGGGTGAAGGACTTGTGTAACAATCCATTTACCTCTTAGTTTCTAAAGTGGATATCTGCAAAATTTCATTATCAGCCATTGGGAAAGCCATATAGACAGAGACCTAGATGCCCAAAAATGAATCCCTGCTTCTAGATTTCCAAGGATCTAGGAAACTTGTTACATATAAATTATATAATTAACATATATAATTTATTATATATTACATAATAAATAAATATATATAAAACACATGTGCCAGGGAAGGCTTATCTATAATAATAGGGCTAAAAAAGGTGAGACATGAGAATCCCTGCATCATGCTGACCAGTCAAACAAGCTGAATTGGAAGTTTTGATTTTAATGAGACATTCTACCACAAAATAGATAAATAAGGTAGAACAGTTGTTCTCAATCTGTGGGTCACAACCTCTTTGAGGTCACATATCAGATATCCTGCATTTCAACTATTTACATTATTATTCAGAACAGGAACAATATCGCAGTTATGAAGTAGCAACAAAATAATTTTATGATTGGAGGTCATCACAACATGAGGAACTGTATTAAAGGGTTGCAGCATTAGGAAGTCTGAGGACCAGTGAGGGAGATAGTGACTGAGGTAGACTGCTGATATCAACCTCTGTCCTACACACATGCTCACACATGAGCACCCTTGTTTTATTTGAAGCCCCCACACCAAAAAAAATATGAACTTAAGATCAATGTGAGTGACTTTTGTTTCAAATGCCACAATGACTGCAACGGGTCACTGAACAGAGTGTTATAAACTATTTCTTTTTGTAAGAGTGAATAATGCCAAATTGGAGGCTAAAATAGGGCTTGTTTAGGAAGAGACCTAATGAGCATAGTGATGACTAGGATTAGACATTAGTCTGGCACAGTAACCTGATATTATTGTTGAATTGACTCTTCCCAAACTCAATACACCAAGAGAAGGGAGGCTGTCTTGAATAGACATTTCAACAGAGCTACGACATTGAAACTGAATAGTGTAATTTGTTCTACTTTCAAACTCTAGATTGTATCAGTCAGGCCCTACAACAAAAACAGATTCCACCTCAAATGATGGGGGTTTAATGAAGAACACTTTATGGATGAGGGAACAGAAAATATTCAGGTCTTAGATACAAGTCATAGTAGAAAGCTGAAAGAGGAACATAAACAATGGTTATTCCAGAATTACAGAGCTTGAACAATGACGAGGGCCTTCCAGGAAGGAGACGTAGACAATGGAAACACTCCACCTCAAACCAGAAACATAGAAGGTAAAGTGTCCCCTTTTCCATCCATTTTTATTTAGTGTTTCCTATTAGCAGCACCCACCATCAATAGTATTAATAGAGCCTACATGTGCCATAGGCAGGAGGAAGTCTCATGAGATTCACAGAAAAGTCTCAAATGGTGGAGAGGGGTCCCAAGGCAGGAAAACATTGGATTAAAAAGTAGACATGAGTTGAGTTACATTTTAATTTTTAGTAGCTCCCATGCCACCAAGGTACTCTGTCTGATAATACAGCTAAGGAGCTAGTTAACAAAATCATGGACATACAGATTATTCAGTACACTGTTGTTTTCATTTATACAAAATTATTGAAACAGAATTATTCCACCAAGCTAAAGAGAGATGAGTTTCATTCTTACTTCCTTATCATAATAAAACATTAAGAATGCATGGGAAAGAGCCATAGGCTGTTAATGTGAATCTTCAATGATACCTCTTGGTATCTTTTTCTCCTACCCCAAATTTTAAGAAGCTGAGAAAATGAAGTGCTAAAGATTTGAAGCAATCCCCCAGAATCAGTGTCAAAGACAGCAGGAAGATTCATCAGGCATTTATGTAAGCTACTTTGTTTGGCACATAGATGTAAGAGCTGGCCACAGAGAGATTGTCATTGATTTGGTACGATTCATGCCAAGTGATATGGATACATTCCCTAAATAGATGGCATATCTATCATGGAATAACTATATATTTGTTTTCCTTGTGAATAACGACATTGGGATGTTATCTCCTCTGCGAGTGTGATAGATAAGGAAGGTGGACAGAATGAGGGTGAGAGGACCAATCTGTCCCTGATTGACAGTCATGTATATAGATAGATTGCACTGTAGCAGTGGACAGCACAGTGCCTGCCACGTCAGGTAGCTGTATTAGTGACTTTTCTCATTATTGTGGCAGAATACATGACAAGAGCATACTGATGAAAAAAGGGTATGTCCTGGTTTGCCGGTCACTGAGGAACAAAGTGGGATACCATAGGGAAAGCATGGAGGCAAACACAGAACAGTAATTTAGTATGAAGTTTCTTGCTTGGCCTTTACAGCCTAGCCCCAAAATTCATACCTGCTCACAGCTCCACTGTCACTTAGCCCCAAATAACCACACAAAGCCTTATATTAATTTCATGCTGTTTAGCCTATGGCTCAGGTATATTGCTAGATAGATCTTAACTCTTAAACTAACCTGTGATTAGCCAATTGGCTCAGTACCTGTTCCCAGAGCAGCATTTCTTCTTCTCTCTTCTGCATCTGCCTGGCATCTCTGCTCTGTTCTTCCTCTTCCCAAAGTTTTCTTAGTCTGATAGCCCTGCCTATACTTCCTGTCTGCTTTCTAGCCAATCAGCATTTTATTCAACCAGTAGGAGGGACAAATATATATAATGTACAAGAATGTAATCCCATAGCACAGTAGCTTCCCACATTGTATCCACAGTCAGGAAGCAGAGTGTGGACAGGAAATGGGCATGGACTATACAAACTGAAAAACCAACCCCAATGGCCCACTTCCTCTAGCAAAGTCCACATCCCAACATTGCACAGCTTTCCAAAACAAAACCATTAACTAGAATCAAGTAATGAGACATGAGTCTATTAGGGAACATTTTACATTCAAATCATAGTCTTCTGCCTTTATCACATGTAGACTCTGGGCCATCTTGTAATGCAATGGATTCATTTCAACTTTCAAAGTCTCCATGATTTTTGATACCACCCACCCATGACACTTCAGAAATCCAAAGTATCTCCCAAGATTCAAGGCAATCTCTTAAATATAAGGCCTTGTACACTGAAGACGCAAGTCACGAGCTTCCACTATAGATATCACATACACACTCCCATTCCCAAACAGAGGAATAGAGACATAGCAAGAGAAGATTAGAGAGCAAAGAAAGACCAAACCAGCAGGGAAAACATCAACCCTCATAGTTCTATGTCTGGCACAAAACTACATGAAGCTAGTGATGACATCATCTAGCTGCCTACAGCACACAGTTTTCAGATGGCCATCCTTTTGACATCTTTCTTCAGTAGATGTAGAGACATCATAACTCCTTTGATATTGACTTTTTCATGACTTCAAAAATAGCAATTTTGAACAATGCTAACAAGTTCTACTGCTCCTGGAGGTGGAGTTTGATTTTCTTGAAACACAATTGCAGCAGTCTCTGTGTGCTGACCCTGGAGAAATAGTTTCCTAGTGATTTGCTTCAGAAAAGTAGGGGAGTGTAGTTCCAGGGGACATGCTCCATCGTAATAGAGAAGGCCTGGCAACATGAGCGTGAGGCAAGATTCTCACATTGCATCTGCAATAAGGAAGCAGGGGGTGATTGGGAAGTAGTGCCAGTCTATAAAACTCAAGGCTCATTCCTAGTTATCCACTTACTTGCAGGGCTCCGCCTCCTAAAGGTTCTATAACCTTCTAAATAGTTCTACCAGCTAGGGCCCAAGTATTCAAACACATGAATCTACAGGGAAAAATTTTACGTTTAAACCACAATACCTTTACATTTTTATACTGTAATTCAAGATTAGGTGGCCTGGATATTGTTCTCTAACAAAACAGTTCTCAATCTTCCTAATGTTGCAGCTTTACAATATACTTCTTAATGTTGTCAGGACCTCAACCATAAAGTTATTTTGTTGCTAGTTTGTAACTGATTTTGCTGTTGTTATAAATTGCAATGTAGATCTGTGTTTTCTGGTGGCCTTCGGCAAAACCTGCAAAAGGGTCCTCTAACTCCCAAAGGGGTCAGGGCCCACAGGTGGAAAATCACTGTATTTATATTTTCCTAACTATATTTCCTCAGCTCTTTCTCAGTTCTGTTCCCCATGAGACATCAAGATCCTGACAGGGTATCTCTCAAATTTCTTTGTGATGCCAATTAATTAATTGAATTTTATATAAATCATTGTATAGAAAGTAATATTAAATCTTTCTTTTATGAATTTTGTCACATAAGAAATGTATATATCTTTTTTGAGTAAAGTCTCATTTTTATCCATGTATCCCCTTATTGAAACTCCCTTCCCTCTCCTGTCCCTCCCAATCACTCTCTCTTCTCCCCATCTCCTTACCTCCTCCCCAGCACAAGCAGGAGGTCCCAAGGTCCCAAGGTGGCTTAGTTCAGCATCCACTCTAGGCAGATCTGCTTTCCTCATCCCAGCATCAAGAATGGGTCAGGTGTTCCTCTGGAGGGAATGGGCTCTAGGGTACCAGTCCAAGGTGCTTCAGATCCCAAGCTGTTTTCAGTGTTTGTGGTTTGCAGCTTGGGTGTGCTTTGCTTTTTGTTTAATGAGTTTAATGCTTTTTGTCCACTAATGAGTTAGTACATCCCCTGCTTATCTTTCTGGGTTTGAGATACCTCGATCAGGAGGATCTTCTCCAAATCCATCCATTTGCCTGCAAATTTTAGAATATCATTTTTATATATCTTAGACAGTACTTTTCAAGTTACTTACCTTTGGCAGAATTTAGGCTGCTATTTATAGCACCTCTTTTTCTCTTTGTGTGAATGCTTACCTATAGTGTGTATATGTAGTGTGTATGTGAGTGTGTGTGTGTGTGTGTGTGTGTGTGAGAGAGAGAGAGAGAGAGAGAGAGAGAGAGAGAGAGAGAGAGAGAGAATATAAAATCTTTGTGTATGTACGTGATGCATGTAATGGTTTGTATTAGTTTTCAACTTGAAATAATCAGCAACCACATGGGGCACGGCACTCTGGGAATGTTTGTGGGGGACTATCTTCATTACATTAATTGAAGTGGGAAGTCAGATTAATTATGAGTCAGATCATTGTCTGGATAGAGAACCCTAACTATACAAAATGAGAAAGGAACCTGGGCAATAACACACAGGCATTCATTACTCTCTGCTTCTTGATTGAGGATGCCTGGTGACCAGCTGTTTCAATCTCCTGCTGCCTTTTCTTCCCCATCACGATGCCCAGCACCTTGAAATAGCAGCCAGAAGAAACACTTCTTTTTTAAACCACTTTGCCAGGGTATTTTATCACAGCAACAGCAAAAGAAGCAAAGACAATTCATGTGTGCTTGTTTGTGTGTGAGAGTCCATGCATGCATGCCACAACACACATGTGGAAGTCAGAGGACCAACCTCCCGTGTCAGTCCACATCTTCTGCCTTATTTGGCACAACATCTCTTTGTTGTTTTCCCAGACTAGCTGTTGTTTCATTATAGGCCATCATAGGCTAGCTGGTCAATGAGCTGTAGAGGATTCCTTGTGTCTATCCACCATCTCACAATCATGAGAGCACTGGTTATACAGATCTGTTCTACCATGCTCAGCTTTACATGGATTCTGGGAATTCAAACTCAGATCCTCATACTTGTGAGGCAAGTGTTTTATGCACTGAGCTATTTCAGCTCCTATATTCTAATAATAACTTATTTTCTGCCTTAATATTTTCCCAGTTAAACAGCATTAAGCATGTGTTTTTATCATTTTATTTACTTTCATAAACAAAAAAAAATCCTGAGAAATATTTTCTGAGGATATTATGTTTAGGGAAACATTTATATTACATATAGTTAAAATGTTATTGTTTGTTCAGTATATAGCATATTTTATACTGAGAATGTAATGATAATGAAGGCCTAACTCCTTCATTTTTGAAATGTCAAGTCTAATAATAGCACCAAACTCATAACAAATATTTCATCTAATGTGCTAAATAACAGAAGCAAAGATAATTTTTTTCTAGATGCAACCATTCTGAGCCATTGATTTGAAAACTTTATTTTTCAAGGACTATTTTCCAAAATCCTTATTTCAAGGACATATTTTTATTTGTTCTCTCAGCTATGTAACATAGCAAAATGGAGTAAATCTACATGTTAACATTGATGCTGATAACACAATGATGTGTCTTTTCTGAGGCGTGGTGGCAGATACATGATTACAATGAATATACCTCTAAGAATTTAGTTTAAAGTTAATGTTAAGTTCTCAGGCTTGGTCAACTGAAAACAGAGCGTTCAAAACTTTCTCTTGCCATTTACTGACTTGCTGAGTAACTTTGGGTCAGTGACATGAAATTTGCTTCAGGGTGGGACCTCTGAAAAGGAGATGGCAGAGCTGCACTCAAGACTTTTCATACAGCAAGTACTCAAATCTCCAAAACCAGTTAGGGATTTCTAAATGTTAAATTAAAAATAAGCACAATGATTTCTCAGTGTCTTCAGAAAACAAACTTTAGGATCCAGTTGAGATACCAAAACCTATGCAGATGTCCAAGTCCATTATATAAAGTGGCATGGTGGTAATGGACAACCTACTTACATGTTTTCAGATACTTGCATATTCTCTGGTTAATTATAATGCCTAACACCTGTTGTAGATGTAGTTAGTTGTCATATTATTTAGGGGATTCTAAGTCATAAATTTTGTACATTATAGGTACACTTTAAAAATATTTTTGATGTTCAGTTGATTGGCTGAATATGTGGCATAAATGGACAATCATGCTGGGTAATGGTTATAATCAGATAATAAAACATGCATAAAAGGCATAATTCTTGTCATACACTCATCCAGTAAGGGATAATGATTATTGTTAACTGAATCAAAAAAAGGCCCTAGATATGCAAGGCCTCCTTCTAAATTTTCTTGCTGAGAAATTAAAGGGTCCTCAGTGCCCAAAGAATGAATATAACTATAAATCCACTGTGTTATATTTTTTCTGTTATAGAATCATGAATATTGTAATGGTAAAACTGGCCCTGGTCATTTAACAGAAAAGTACAAAGGTTCATGTGGCTTTAGTAATTAGTTTGTCAGCAAACATTTTAGAGGACCTATGCTTACTGGTCACCTACTATGACTTGATTTAACCTATACCTGTTCTCCCTACTCACTCCCTTCATAGGATCCAGCTGCCTTCTAAGTATGCCTAATCTCATGAGCATTTCTGATTCATGCTCCTTTGACAAAATAGTTTAGTTTTTCTATAATTGATGAGGTGTGAATGAGATGTTGTTATTAATACAAACAGAGGCACCCTCTGGGCACCATGCATTTATCAGATCAAGCATCAAAATAGGAAACTACAAAAGCAACTAATGAAAGCAAAATGAATATCTGCTAAATTAATGCTGTCATCTTCCCCAAGTGTGTCTTCAAACTGAAACAGTCCAGCGGCAAAAATAGAAAAAGCTCAGAACACTTTGTTCTGCAGTGTAGAGGATTTGAAGCACAGACTGCATTTCCAGTGTGTTAAGTGTCAGAGGCAAATAAATGTTAATGTGTGTTCAGAAACCCCTTTCAATCCAGCATTCTCTTCTCCTTTTATTATCCTAGAATTATAGCATCAAACAACAAACACATTGACAAAATCATCCTGGACTTTGGAACCTGGCCAACTGGTAGCCTCTGTCTGCATGAATCCTGCCAGTGGTAAAATATTTGTGTTAGTGGACTCTCCCACTTTGCTTCACATAAAGCATGAGTGCAAATGCAAGTAGGAAAAATACACTGTGCTATTCCCTCTGTCTCTGTCTCTATGTGTGTGTGTGCGCGCGCGCGTGCTCGCGTGTATATGTGTATTTGTGGAAAATAAGTGTTTCTTTAGCTTATTATCCTCATTGTCCTTTAAAAACCTGTGTTACTACTTGTAGATCATCCCCCTGTGCTTGTGACATGCTGGTCAGCTCACATTCTAAAACCTGGACATTCAGAACATAGATTCTGTAAACAGAGAGGAAATTTTTTTTTGATCTAGGAAATTACAATGCTAGCTGTTTGCATGCCTTCAAATCCAAACATTGTTGATTTGCCTTGCCATGAGAATTAGGAGGTAGCAAAGGAAAAGGGTCACATTCAAGTAGAAAAAAAGCAAAGGCATTACTACATAATATGGGTGATTCTATCAGGTGAGAGAGAACAGGACAATGATTATTTAGTGAAGGCTCTAAGGAGTAGAAGAATGTTCTGTGAGATTTCATGAAAGTGATAGCAAAGTGTCTTTGTCTATTTTGTTATGTTAGAACAAAATTCCTAAACCTGAGTATTTTGTAAAGAAAACATGTTAATTTAGCTTACAGGTCTAGAGACCCTGGAACATGGCATTGTTGTGAATTCTTATAAGAGTCTCAAAAAAATTAGCATCTTATGGGGGCAGGTATATGGCAGAGCAAAGTAACATATTGAGAGAGGAAACGGAAGTGTGAGGAGAAGCCAGGCACTTTTAGAACAATTCATTGTGGGTCCTAAACCACTCCTGCAAGGCATAACCCATTGGCCAAGCCTAGCATTGTTCCTCTATAATGGCAGTCATGGGCGTTATAACATCATTATAATGACTATACCTCTTGAAGGTCCTAATCCTGCCAGGACTATTTAATGGGGGTATTCAGAGGGCAAACTATATCCAAGCCTATAAGAGACTGGTAGACACCAAAACAAATCCTTGTGGACTAAGCAGTTATTCTCTAGACTAGGTAGAAAAGAATCAGCATCAGAGAGGAAAATGTGAAGGATGCTGCGGTGGAATCTGTGGTGAAAACGGGTGGGTTGAGCGCTTTTTGAAAAGTTTAAGATGAATCATTTTGCTCCCTGGCCTTCATTTTTATTCTGCCTGGAAGAAAATAAATTAAAAGCACGTGAAATATAAAGTAAGAAAAACATAACATGTTTTACTAAGTTTTAGAATGTAAATATAGGTCATCATAGAAATTTTGACATCAGGGCCACACTCCACACGGAACCAGAACAGTTTTGAGAGTGTTGGGAAACAGTAAGACTCTCCTTGGCCTCTATCACTTCAAAATGTATTAGGAATTTTTATCTTTGGAAGAAAAGGGGTTTTTTTTGGTTATTTCACAACCATATCCCCTTTCTAGTGTAACAACTACTATTTCATCAATGACTCAGTGGTGGATCCTATTGGAAATGGTTCTTAGAGTGGCATTGGAAGTTCCCCAGAAAGAGTTTCCAGTCACAGCCTACACTACTTCTTCCAGTCAAGTAAATTAAAGCAGGTTACTCATATAAATGATGTTTTCAGCATTTGTGAAAATATCTTTTGAGTCAGTCAAATACTGGAAATTAAATTGTATAAAAAAAAATTGATGCATAGGCTTAGAAAACCCATCCTGAAAATCACTATTTATAGATTTAAAACATATAACATGAGTTCTGTGCCTGAACCATATTAAGAATGTCACTAGATTAGAAAGCCTTGGTGAAAAGCTGTGAAATGGGACCTCTTATCTGTTCACATAACTTGACATTAGGGAGATGTCCTTGGTATTAACAGAAAAAACCAGGAACTGCTTGTTTAACAGCATTTTGGGTGTTGCTATGTTGGTGAAAGTAGGTATGGAGTATCATGGATTATTAACTGATAAAGGTATAGTCCATGATATCTTTTTCAAAAGTTTATCTGGCAAAATGACTTGAGAACTATTTTATATAACACCCCAGCAACGAACATTTCTTCCCTTATAACTGTGTGTTACCTATTGTATTAGCATTTGGCAGTGCAAACAATAAAAGGAAACAGTCTTTCATGGAGGAAGACAGTGACTACAGTTATTATGACCCAAATCTGGATGCTTTTCTTCCCAACCATACTGTCCCCATCATCGCCAATATGACATATAAAAACATTTCCTGGGGGAAAATTACCCCAGAGTCTCTGTTCTATCTACAATTCTTATATATTTCCCCTCTCTTCTCCATCACATCTCCACTGCCTATCACTCTGTAAGACTTCAAGTAGTGACATTGTGTGTAAGCAGTGACACAGAATTGCTAAGTAAAGGACATGAAGACGTCTTTAGAACTTTGTAGACTTTAATTTGAATACCACTGGGAAACACTAGCAAGTCTGAGGCAGAGAATAGCATGTGTGACCGAGACTTTAGCAAGACCCCCTCACTTCTGTGCAGTGAGAACTGAGCACAAGGCATAGGAATGAAGCAAGGACAATCAACAGGAAGCCATGGCAATCATCCAGGCAAGAGATAGACCTTTGGACTTCTCTGGTATCAGTTCATGTGATGTTTGTTACTTTAGATTAAAAAAATGTCCCCCTTATACTCAGACATTTGAACACACTGTCCCCAGATTGTGGTGCCATTTGGGGAGATTTGGTAGTACAGCTAGAAGAAGTCTGTCACCGTGGACAGGATTTGAGAGTGACAGCCTCACCCTACATCCAGTTCTTTTTCTGTTTTGTGCTTGCTGTTAAAGATGGGAACTCTCTGCCGCCCCACTATAAATGAACAATTATCCCCTGGAACCATAAACCAATATGAACTCTTTATTCCATAAATTGATTTTGATCATGGTATTTCACAAAAAAAGAAAGAAAAGTAGCTAACACATGGTTCAAAACAATTATTCCAAATACATTTTGAAGATAGCATAAATAGGATTTAATGATTTATTGAATGAAGGGTGTGAGAGGGAGGAGATGATTCTAACTTTTAACCACAGCTTTGGGCTGAGAAACTTTGGGATAGATCTGTTATTAGCCAATACTGAGAAGTCTTAGGCAGCACAGGTTTGATAGGGAAGATTATCTCCCCTATTTTCTTAGTTAGATGTCTAATATATGTCTGAGTAGAAAGAGGCTGTGGCTGGGTGAAAACAGACCAGCTTTTAAAGAGGGAAGGGTGAGCTGGAGATAAAAATCTCCCAGCTGACAGTTTACAGTAGATAAGGCACAAAAGTAAAAGAAACCACCAAAGAATTAAGACTAGGTATATGCCAGTGGTTGCTGAAATGAGATCACACGTGACAAAATTCATATATGGAATGTAAATAGACATAAAAATTATAGACATTAAAACTTAGATCCTACTGTGATGAAGTTGAAGCAACAAAAATCAAATATGCTGAAATGAGCTGTAAGTAAATGACTTTTCCCTGCAAAGCTAGATAATCTGTCTATATGACTTCTGTAATATCCAGGCCAATAAGAATTTTTCAAAATGCATTAAAACAGTTACAGCATGTCATTCAAAGAAAATTCCTTAGTCAAGTTAATGGATGGATTTCTCTAGTAAAAAATTTCTTCCATTAGATTTTGTTACAAACAGGAAATTCACACACACACAAATAGTAAACCTCACCATTCTGGGTTTATCTTTATAATTTTCATGATCACCACTTTTCTTGGTGAACTTTTGCCTACTGATAATCTCAGTTATACAAAGTTGTGTTATGCAGCATACTCTAACTTCAGAGAGGCCGGGGATCTATAGCTAAGATACTATACTTTAAAACCTTCTAGTCTGAGGAATCTTAGGCCCCACAGTTAATATAAGTAATAATTATTAAAGCCAATCTAAATTTTATTAAACTTATCTGTCTCTTCCTTGTTTCTCCTGATATCTAGTATTAAAAAAAAGTGTTAAGAAATTGAAAAAAAAGAAAACTAGTTTGTGGTTTTAACTTTAGCCTGAACTGATGCATGATATATTTTTTTTATGGCATGGGAGCACTATCATTTGTTTTCAGACTGAGAAAATTGCAGATGCTTGTGTGTTGACACCATGTGAAATGTCCATATGGCTTCAAGGAAAGTTGGATTTAATCTTCTCAGAGTCATAGGTGTAGACATTCTAATAACCTTAGAGAGTAACCTTATTTGTCTTAAAAATAAGGTCCTTTAACATTCAGTGAATCTTCCTTGTTGCCAAGCAACTGGTAGCTTCAGTTAGTTGCATCCAGGCCCCTGAAGTTCACACTGCAGGCTGTCATGGAGATTCCCAACACAACAAGATTCTGGAGGAACTTCATTTACGAGAAATTTCATATCACCAAATTTGTGCATGCATCTGTTTCTTTAAATCAGTTGGGCATTGTGACTCAGATTTGTAATCCCAGAACTAAGGAAGTAGAGGCATGAGTGTGAGTTCAAAACCAGTCTGGGCTAAAAAGTAAGTTCCACATTAGTCTGAGCTAAGATGTGAGATGATGTCTTATCCAAACCACTCCTCAAAAGAATTTGCACATAGCTATTAAAATATTCTTCTACTTTCATTCCACTCAAAAGCATCTTCCCTATTAAAGAATAGATTTAGAAAGTAGGTTTGTCTTTTTCCTCACTTTCTTTTAAATCTCCTTTGCAGGTTATAGTGGGTTGTCAGGGTCAGTTTCTATCTCAGCCATAAATGTCTTAGCCTGAGAATGAGAGCATTGGGCCAGATTAAATGCTACTGGCCTTTCCATCATTGACTTCCTCAAGCTTAGTTCACTATTCCCTGGGTACAAAGGTCAGAGGTCCTGCCTCTATACCTTTCCTCGAAGCTCCAGTTCATCCCTTCCTTTATCTTTTGTGTACAGTAATTCACCTTTTTCAGTGACACTTTTGGCTGTACCTCAAGTGGAAGGTGTTGCTGGAGTCTATGTGTAAATCACCGAGGTGGAAATCAACACACGATCCCAGAAGAGGTGGCAGTGATAGCAAGTGAAAATAGCTGGGAGGATGGAAAACCCTAAACTTGTGAAATCTCTGACACTCCCTATTTTATTTAGTTTTGTGTTTTATTATTTCTCCCTGTCTCTTCCATTTATCATCGTGCTCTAAGATGCAATGCATTTCTTAGCAGTAGTATACCATAATTGTTTGAATACATGAACAGACACCCTCTTCGTTAACACAACATCTGAAAGGTGAGTTATATCCATACAAAATCCCTCAACAAAGGAGGCAGGCACAAAAGACAGATATTAGGAATGTGACAGTCAACAGGATCTTTTGTTGACTGTCACATTACCTGTGACTTACCTGTGACTTAGACCAGGCAAAGAGATAGGAATATCCAATTCCTTGTATAACATCAAGAATTATCTGAACAAGATGCCAAGGAGATGTCTTGGAGCACTTACTGTAAAAGCATGGAGACCCAAGCACCCATGTAAAATACCTGATATATTCCCACAAGTACCTGTAAACCAAGAGTTGTCTGGACAGTTAGATTGTTGAATCTTGCTTGCTACAATCCTAACTCCAGGTTCAGTGAGATACCTGTTTTCAAAGATTAAGGTAGAGAGCAATAGAAAATGACACAAAGTGTCTTCCCGAGGCCATTGCATACACACATAGAGGCTTGTGCATATCATAGTTACCTCTCTCTCTCTCTCTCTCTCTCTCTCTCTCTCTCTCTCTACTTAGGAAGTATTCTTGCTAGTACATGTACTATGTCTTTATTATCTTGCCTGCCTTTGAAGGGAGACTGTGTAACTCAGTATCACAGAGAAATAAACATGGAACATATGTGTGGCCAGCACAGATGACTGGAATTTCCCCATGGAGCCAGCATACATATGCTTTATTCCACAAGGTGGATGTGGTATATAAAAATGTCCCCAAGGAGAAAGATGTCTAAAATGTTAATCCAGCGGGTAAATCCATTGCCCTCAAACAGGTAGAACAAATTTGGTGTCCTCAGTCAGAATTATTTTCACCTTTAGTGTGAAAGATAGTGAACTCCTTAATTACTACAGCATGTACCATGTATAAGCTGCTAAGAACTGTAGATCACCCTGGTTTTTCTTGGTGTGTAAGTTATTACAGATTGTCCTGTAACGTAAGAAACATTCAGTGAAAAGTACTGCCCATCTAGTTACTGTGGAGACTGGATTTTTCTTTTTATCCAAAATAGATTCTTCTCTGCATTGCTCTACTACAAAATTACTTAACAGAAATGATTGACCATAAAGTTTTTCTTATAAACATTCTAATAAAGTATTTATTTATTCATTTTGTAAATGTTTGACTTTTAAAAGATGTATTCTAATTTTGGCTCTATGTTTTGCAGAAGCAATGACAGATAAAAATGAGCAATCATTTTTTTACTCTTGGGAATTCCATCTATCATTCTTGTGCTATAACACTGAATGTGGCAATGATTGTTTGTCCTCACTGATTTGTCGATAATAACATCCAGAACGAATGCTAATGGATACCTATTATTCAAAAATAATTGGCCGCTATGTATGACATTGTTGTTTATGATAATTATGAGCTCACGCTGTATGTATGAACATATATGTCAGACCATGTTCAAAAGTAACAGAATGGTATGATATGTACTGTCACTATAATTTTAAGTAAATGAATTAAAGTGAGGTGTTTCTCCTGTCATTAAAATTTACCTCAGAAGTGTAGATGATACAATATGCAAGTCTTTATAGATGATAATTGAGAGAAATCACACTAGAAATAGGGTTTCATGAGCAAAACAATAGACTGTAACAATGAATGAAATAACATTTTCCCAGTAAAAATGCTGGGAAATAGAATTTTTTGTCTTCTTTGCTTTGAAGTTGTTATATGAGAAATTCAAAACTCAGCTCTCACAGAAAGTTTTCCTCATAATGCCACTAGAAGTTGCCTATATATCTTGCTATCCCTGGGAAAGATGTTTATCATATAATGAATTTGCACTCAGGTGATCAAAGAGTTCTTCATATTATTCAGAAAAAGGAAACAATTATGGGATTAATAAATCATGTCTTGACTGTCAAGTGGACTCTGGACTGTGAACACTTTCGGACTGAACTTGATTCCTTAGTAAGAATGCTTATCTTCCTTGAACAAAAACATCACCTGGAGTCATATTCTTTCATTAATTTTAGCAGTAGCTACAGATTGCTTATTCATTTTGCTTCTGTTCACTGATATATTCAAAGTGTAACATGATGTAGAAAAAAGAGAATTTCTGGGCTTTCCTATGAATGAGAAACATTTAACTACCAGAGAGGTAGTTCAATCAAATGGCAACTTCAAGAAAGCTTTCCTTTAAAAAGAATATTTTAATGTATTTAATTTTTTGCCTGTCTTCAATTAAAAACACATCTTCAACTAAGTAGTGACAGAGAAAGAGCCACACAATCCCACATAGTGGAATCATTGAAATACAGGCTGGCTGGAATAGAGTATTTGTCTGAACTGGGTTATATAACAGGACATGTAGCTGTTCACAGGCCTTCTAAGAGCTGAGCTCCTGGACAAAGGTGATTATCTGAGACAGTCCATAACTCTCTACCTGTGATCCCAAGGAAGCTAAGTCGATTAGATTCAGTGACATTATGGGAGGAAGAACCGATGGCTGTGATGATGATCCTGGCAGGGCCCTTTGAAGATTAGGTTCGGGATGGCAGCAGCAGTCAAATGAAAGGCTGGCAAGATTAAAATTGATGATCGAATTACACATTACACTGAAGCTCATACATTATACTCAATAAAAGGATACAAATAGGAAGGCCACAATTTCTGCTCATCTCTAATTATAGCTCTTTTTCCCCATCTGTTCCTATTCCTGTACCTTAATTCATTCTAACAGAGAAAGAAACAGGTTCCTATAGTATTTAGGAGTCAATTTCTGGCCCTTTGAAAGAACAGAATATACTACAAATACAGGATAACAGATTTTTTCCAGCATTAATAGGAAGGCTACAAGGTCATAAAAATATGAGGGTATAGAAAGGATCAATAAAATGCATGGATCTTGATCCATGAGGTTAAAATAATATGCCAAACATTGCCTAGAGACTAAGAGGGCTGAAGGACTTATGAAATTAAATCCTTAGTCAAATATGCATGCCTATAGTAGCAATCCTATTTTTCCCAAATCTAAAGCTGAAAGCACAAAGGGATAGACAATGTTACTATAAGCTGTGCTTCCTAAGGTTATATAGAGGAATGCTTGCTGAGAACACAGCTGCTGTGGCAGAGACAAGCAGTAAACCATGAAAACGGGAGTTAGGGAGACATCATTGATTAGCAGGGTCTCCCATTGACCTGGAACTCTCCAGTAGTCTGCACTGAGATTACAAGAGCGAGCTCCATGCCAAAGTGCCCAAGTTTTTTGTTTGTTTTAATGTGAGTTTTGAAGGCTGAACTCAGATCCTTAAGTTTGAAAATCAAGCCTTTTACCCACTAAGCCATCTTTCAGGTACCTCGTGATTATTTACTACTTCATTTCCTCACTTCTTTTTTCTATTCTGTGGGGTTTTTTTTTTTTTTAAGCTATTAAATGTGGCTATCCATCCCCCAGCACGCTCAAGCTTATGTCTATAGTGTGTATGTTATTGCCAAAGAACCTGGTGTTTTCTGCTTGAAAAGCCTCTTCAGCCTCGGTGCTGTGGCCATTTCCTATCTCAGACTTTCCCTGGGTGACTGGCCTTGCAATGACCCCTGTCTTTCTACACTACTCTAGTTTTCCATTATCAGCATTGTAACATCAATTGCAACAAATGGTTGAAACTTCCTGTTTACGTTCCTACTGCTTTCCTGGAAGTGAGACCCTTTTCTTGATAGCACATAACTTGCAGTCAGTTTTTAATATTATTAAATACTTACAGACTCAAACCTCAATTTCACTGAATCTAAAAAATGAATGAAAAATATATAAAGGTTGGGTGATGTTGGCTCTAGAATATACTGATTAATTTAATTGGCTGAATTCAAAGAACTAGGGATACTGAGGGAAATTGACACTAGATTTTCAAGTCTGTATTCTGCCTAGAATATAGTTAAGAAATAAAGGCTGCCAATCAATACTGCAGTAGAGATAAGGTAAATTTGTCTGTTACAACACGGAAGAAATCATAAAACTAAAGAACGGGAAGCATTCAGACCAACTTCCAAGTAGTATGTAAATAAGCTTTTCTAAGGTCTCACGCATGATCACTGATGAATACCAAATCCCAGGACTGCAAACTTGAAACCCTGCACAGTTTTTTCCATATCCACTGCCATGACAACTTCATTTGCTGGGCCTACACATTCAGTATGGAATGCAGAGAATGTGCTTCTCTTTCCCTCTCACTGAATAATTTTTAGCAGCTTCTGTGATTACTTTCTGCTGCCCTGCTGTGCTCAGCTGTGCTCACCCTTGTAGAGGACATCTGGTCATATAGCAAAGAAAATCATCCAGTGCATTTTTTTTTAGAACAACATCCCTCCAGTCAATCAGCCAACAAGTTATTTATTGAGCAGGTGCCGATGGGACCAATACAACAGTAATATGACAGAGCCGGCTGCTTATAAACTCAATTCATCAATTAAAGAGCATTTTGCATGATTTTGACTTGGCATGAATCAAAGAGCAATATTTTTCAAGGTCACTGTGAACTCAGGAGTGGGAAAGCTGACTTGGTAATTAATTTTACATGGAATAATGAATTTTGTCTTCATCTCAGTGTTATCTCTAAGGTTATCAGTTAGGAAGCATCTAGAATTAACCTTGGCCCTCAGCTGGTCAACCATTGTACCTATCTGGCCTTCAGATTTGATTGCTGAGACTGAATAGCCATGAAGACATAGTATGGGAAGGATAACTTTTTAATATAATATATATATAATATAATATAACTTTAATATAAAGTTCTGAAAGCTCCACTAAATTATGTACCAGTAGTATAATGGGACTGAGAATGGCCACTGGGTGTTTGTGACAGTATACTGATACGTTACTATCCCCAAACCCCACCCATTGTGTGTCAAATTTCATTTGAGCTTTAAATATATGGATTCATGCTTTTGGAAAGAGAGAGTTTCTGTGATTGGTCTAGGAAGTCACTCTTGGTGCATTTGGCCATGGGATCCAGTTGGCCAGGGTTTGAGGAAGAGAGTAGAATCACATGGCAGGCTCCTGGTGACTCTAAGGTCTGAGGTTCTTTTGTCATAGCTTCTAATAGGCTTTCAGAATGTCACATGAATAATCTCTGGGAATGAAACAGACTGTGCTTTGGAAACATAGGACAGCCAGTTCACCATGCAGCATCTCTACTTGAAACAGGTAAACAATAAACTTTCTTATTGTGACTATCTAAAACATTACACAGACATATTTAGTAATCTTAAAAAGGACCATATAGATGGCTCA
The DNA here is from genome assembly GCA_004025045.1 of Sigmodon hispidus. Classification (NCBI taxonomy): domain Eukaryota; kingdom Metazoa; phylum Chordata; class Mammalia; order Rodentia; family Cricetidae; genus Sigmodon; species Sigmodon hispidus. The sequence goes on from PVIH01007751.1 coordinate 41,264, forward strand.
CTGGATTAAGATATTTGCTGCCTGGCCTGAAGGACTGAGTAGGATCCCATGATCCTGGGAAGATATAAAGGATGCTCCAAGTAGAAGGATAAAACATTTCAAGTTGTTTTCAGATCTTCACAAATGCACTGTAGCATGCATGTGCTCCACACACATATAAACAATTTTTTAAAATGTCAAAAATTACAAAATATGGTTATCTGAAATTAGGATCCTCCCACCAGGTATCCGGTGTTTCTCTGTGATAAATCTGGCAATCAACTACATGTAGATAACATTGAAGACAAGAAGGTTGAGGTAGTATCTGTACAAGCTTCTGTGAGCTCCATTTTGCCTTGCTAATTGGTGATAATTGATCTGAGAGTGTTTTGCAAGACCAGACTCCTCATCAGTACTTGGAACAGAAAAAGCTGAGTTTTGGAGAATTGGTGCTATATAGTATTTTTCAGCTATAATTTAGAGTTAAGATATAGAAATGTGAAAACTGACTTTGTCAATATTAGTTTCAATTTTGGGCAAGTTACTTGACCCTTCTGTGTACTTTACCCTTCTTCATCTGTAAAATGGAATGATAGTATCTAACTTAAAAATCACTGTAAAAGTTCATAGACATCAATATTTCATTGAAAACTTACTAGTTACTATGTATGGTACCTAAATATATTTCTAGATAAATATTTATTTAAAAAATCTTGCTAGTTTTCTAACACTATAACGAACACTTAAAATAATTAACTTTATATGAGAATTGATTCACTTCTATCCACATCTTAGGGTCATCTAGTGCAGAATCAGTCAGTTATAATGCTTATGGATTTTGTGTCTGTGACAGTGTAGCATGTCATGGAAAGACCATTGTTGCAGGGTAAAGTTCATATCCAGAGGGGTCCAGGAAAGGAGAAAAAGAGAGAAACAGACACAGACACCAGAGCCCCACAATTCCTTCCCAATAGGCTCCTCCTCATAAAAATCCCACTCCTCTCTAATAAAACCAAGAGCAGGGTGGACATGTGGTCCTTAGGAAAAAATCTAGTTTTTAAAGCAGATCTCCCTGCTTATATGTAACATCAAGCTCAAGCCTTGTGGTTGAATGAATGTCATAAAAGAATTTAATTGCATGCTCCTAAGACTTAACTTATTTAATCAAGCTTCATGACCCTGTACACTAAATCATTGGTGCTGTGTATCAATCAGGATTAGTCAGTATCTACCAGGTTGTCATACTAGAAGAATCAGAATGTAAATGATTTGGGAAATAGCACAAAATTTAAGAGCTATTTTTAAGTATAAATAAAGCAATTCAAAAAGGAAGTGCCTCCATTGAGCGCAAGTAAAACCTTCACCCCACTCACCATGGCGCTTATAAAGGACCAGGTACCTCCTGAAATAGCTGAGACAAATGTATGATGATTCGCAAACGAACATTGGATCTGAATAAAAGAAAATGTAAGCTAAAATATCCACATGCTTTTAATGAGAAAAATGAACTAAAAATTTGCTGAGTAGGAAGACTTTTGACATTTCTAGATAATGTCACAGTCTAATTTGATATAACCATGCCATTAAGTTAGGATATATAAATATAATTTAGAATTCTGTCTTTGGTCAATGAAAGAAGAATCATTTTACTAAGTCTTTTTGCTTCTAATAATCCAGGCTGAGAGGGTTTTTTTTATATCTTCAATTGTAATATAAATGAAAAAAATAATTTCATTTACATATAAATTAAATTATATCCTGTTACCATTCAATTGCCACTTGAAAATGAGAAGAAAAAGTTAATTCATTCCCAAAGCTTTGGAAATAGGATTTTGAGAAGAAAGCCCCTGGACCAGTGTTGTCTGCTATATCCTTGAAGATGACTGCCAGGCATAGGCAATTTCTGGCCTCAGTACTCTGATGTTATGAGGATGGCTTCAGGTCCTAGTCTTATCTTTTCAACCATGCTGTTTGCTAAAGACCCTGGCATCATGTGAGAGGTATGTACACATCTTCAGAACCACAGGAAAGTTACTTGTGATCCCCGAGATGGCACTGGTTTTCCAGCCCCAGTACTGAGATTGAGAAACTACACTTTTTAAGGGAGAAGTCAGAGACAAATATAACCAAAATTATCTATATCATAATATAGAAAGCCTTTGTTCAGTGTTTGCCTGTTGTCATGGCTAGGCAGCACTTTACCCTTTACCTTGTTCTGAACAACAAAATTATTCGGCATTTCACTTTCCCCTAACATTAACTGATTTAGTTTTCCTGAAGAGCTGTCTAGGTGTTTCAATGGAATTCGTGGGATGGAGTGGAGGTGAGAAGGTAGTGGAGGGAGCTGGAAGATCACATAAGACTATCATCCTGCACAAAACTCAAATCCAAGTGGATGAAAGACCTCAACATAAAACCAGCCACACTGAACTTGATAGAAAAGAAAGTGGGAATTATCCTCCAACGTATTGGCACAGGTGACCAGTTCCTAAATGTAACACCAGTAGCACAGAATTTCTAATAGATGGTTAAATTGACATGTCTCCTTTTATGGTCCTGTTATGGGGACATTAGTGTCAGACATGCGAAGAGACTGTGTCTTAATGTATAATCAAGAACCACTATTTATGAACAAGGAGCAGGAGTAAGAGAGACCTCATGTAACAGATTTAACATTGGAAGGAAAGTTTTGGCAATCCAATTAAAGTGCCAATGAGAATTGTAACTTAGAATGAGAAATGTGAAATTAGTGAAATGGAGAGAGCTAGAGAGAGAGAGAGAGATAGAAAGAGAGGAGGGGGAACAAGTGGACAAATAAATTAAGATTTACTGTGTTACATGTTAACACACAGAATAGAAACTTAGCAAAGCATGTGCTATACACCCAGGATTACATAACACAGTGGTGGTGTATGTTCTAGCCTAGTATCTGTTGCTGTGGTAAATACAAAGCAACAGAGAAAGAAAGGTTCATTTTGGCTAACCACTCTGGGTCATGGTCTATTACCAAGGAGAGGGAAGACGGAAACTCAAGTCAGACCTGTTTGCTATTTCACGTGGCCATACTGTCAGTCAAGATGTTCTGCAGATAAGAAGTGCAGCAGGTTCCATGCAGAGTGCTGCTTGCTAGCTGGATCAATGGCAGGCTTATGATTAGGTAGCTTTCTTATACAGTCCAGGACTACCTGCCCAGGAAATGGTGGCACTCTCAATGGATTGGGATCTCTTACAATGGACATGCCAGTCTAATCTGAGCAATTCTTCAGCAGAAGCCCTCTCTAGGATGATTTTTGGCTATGTAAAGTTGACAGTCAGGCCTACTGAGGATGGTATCAAAGACTAAAATGTTGGTAGCTGATAAATCTGGTTTGCTAAATACTGAAAATATAACAGATTATTAATACTTGGCAATAGTTTAATCAATTATAATTCAGGAAAGTAAAATTTTAGACCTTATGATATGCAGCAAAAAAATTCAAATAGAAATTTTATTTGAAAGGTACAAAAATGCAGGTGTATCAAAAGATTAGGGAAGTTCTCATTAAACACATGCTTTTTCTTTTTATTCTCCAAAAAAGATTTATTTTCTTTCTAAATGTTTATTAAATTGTTTCCATACCTCAAATGTTAAAGACAACAAATTAATAGAAATACTGTTGATTTCTCATGAGTAGTTAATTACCTCAGTAAATAAAAAAGACTGTAAATTAACAAAGAACAAAGAAGCAAATGTAATTTTCCACAGAGGTAGATACCATCTACCAGTCCTATCTGTTCAATTTTCTTTTCTCTCAATCAGGCAAACTGTCTGACACATTGTAAACACTCAATATAAATCAGCTAAATGAATTATTGAGTTAAAAGGACTAAGGAGAAAATCCTACTAGGAAAAAAATTAATTTCAAAGTTCAATTACAGAAGAAGAAAGATATTAATTTATAAATATATATAGAAATCTCTAACCTCACTTGTAATCAAAGGTATTACTGTCTGCTTTTTAATTAGTCATATCTGAGATGATTAATGTACAATGTTTAAAGAAAATGATAAAATAGTAACACTGTAAATTGTGATAAGCTTTTTGGGACTTACACACATATATATATATCAATAAGAATATAGCCTGAGTCCTGATTAAGCAGCATACTTTCATGTAATTATCAAAGTCATTCAGTACATTTGTGACTAACATTGACACATTGCTTTTTTTATTGTTCTTTATTGAAAACAACATGATATATTCGGAATATAGAATTACTTAAATTAATTGCAGATATGCATAGTGTGAAATAGCGTGCACCCACCACTGCCAATTCGTTTTAGAGAGATGCTTTAGTGAGCTACAGGAGTAGAGAATAAGGGGAGCTAATTGAGGAAACAGCAGGTTACAGAGTCTTTGTGATTCTGATGCTGTTTCCATAGGTGTGAGGTCAGGCAATTATACTTGTGAGTTTATTCTGTTCTGTGAACCAGAGATCCAGGGAGTGAGGAAGCAAGATGTGCAATCTTGTCCTAATTGCTTGCAGAAAGTGGATTATATGTTCCAAAGAGAACAGTTGTTGGATAAATCATCAAAACAGTGAAGAGGCTCTGTGAGGTTGGAGCCACTAGGATTGTTTAGGTTTTTTGTTTGTTTGTTTTTTGTTTTTGTTTTGGTTTTTTTAATGTTCTGATCTATTTTTTTTAACAAAGAATTTTATATTATCTCTCTGGTCAGAAACAAAAGTGTGTTATAAACACATACAAAACCCAAGATTTTCCAGTTAATTTGGAGGCTTCAGTACAGGCTTTCAGAGTCCTCTGTGGAAAAAGGGAGAAGAGAGAGAGAGAGAGAGAGAGAGAGAGAGAGAGAGAGAGAGAGAGAGAGAGAGAGAGAGAGAGAGAGGAGAGAGAGGCCAGAATGGAGCCAGCCTCCCTGGAGTTCCTTTGAAAGGAAGCTGGCTTGGTGGGAAACAGGTGCAGTGGGGTAGAAAGGCACCTAGTTGGGTGCAGGAGCCTCTGAAGCTTTTCTTAGCTTCTGTCATTCTCTTGTGAGGCTCAGGAAGCAGACAAATGCAAAAGGGAGATTTGGGAGCCATGCAAATACAGACTTCTCCCAGTAGCCCAGTGACTTTTGGCAGCTGGAATTTTACAGGTGTCCTAAATGAAACATCTCGATGATGGAACATGGAGCAAGTGTCTCTGTGGGAAAGACACAGAAGGGCTGGAGAAGTGGTTCATCAATGAAGAGCTTGACACACAGTCTGGAGTGCCAGAGTTCAATCCCTGGATCCCGTGTAAATGTGGAAGGATAGAACCAAGTTCACAGCCATCCTTTGACCACCACAGATTTTTTAATAATGCCTATACGCATGCGCGCACATGAATGCATCCACACACCACATGCACGTTCTACACTCACACTAAAATTAATAAATAAGAATACTCTTTAAAAACAAGGTAGAGGTGGTTGAGGTGAGATTGACACTCTGGCCTTGGCACACATTTACACAAACACTGTACAACTTGTGTACTACAAGAGTGAGGGGGAAGGCGATGCTTCTGATGGATTCAGATCCACAGGGAAGAAAACCCTGTAAACACCACAGTAGAAGCATAGAAGTGAAGCCTCATCCCAAAGAACACTGCCACACCTGTAACTCGACGAGTGAAGAAGGACTTTTTCTTCCAGCTTTGGGAGGGAGCAAGGCCCAGCCAACACTGATTGTATGTGCTGGGACAGAATAACCTGGTTTAAAGCTCCCGATTTGTAGTCATCTTGACAGACCTAGGAAACTGCTCTGCCTGGGTGGGATATTGCGGCTGAACGAAGTCCAGAGAAAGGAGGGTCTTTTCGATCCTTTCAGAGGCAGATGTCTACAGGACAATCTTCATATGGGACTTCTCTAGCCAGGGTTCTGTCACCTCCTGCCAGTGTTTCTACCAACTGTATATATTGTCTTGATAAATTATAAGCCAAATACCAGTACCTTCAGTGATCTCACCGGAAATGAGGGTAATGCCTGCATGAATCTGAAAGATATTCACTAGAGGGTGTTAAACCAGCAGCCACTGGTTACTGAGAATGACCTCATTTTTAAAACCACAGGGAACACCTGCTCCCTGTGAATTTTGGCTGAATGTTTTTACATGGCCTCTGGGAAAATAGAGTAGAGGGGAACCGTGGCAGACTATTGCTTCCCTGGGCTATAAAAATGCAAGGTTAGGCTCATTGGGCCTCTTCTGAATATCCTTAAAAGACACAGCTGACATGAAAAAAGGTTCAGCTTCCACCACAGTAGAGATATCTCCCTATGTAATTCTTAATCATTTAGAAAGAAGGGCAACAGTGGATGTTTCCACTCCTCTGAGAAGTTGACGCCTTACAGAAAGAATCCAAGACAGGACCTGATGCATGACTTAAGTGATTCAATTAAAAGAAAAGGGGATTTTAGAAAATTTGCAAGTCTATGCTTCAGGCTCATCACCTTAAAAAATACTATTGGCAAAAACAGTGTGTTATGTTCCAGGGAACTCTGTGAACCTGTGGGTTTGCAGTTGAGGTTACTAGTGCCCATTGGATCCTGCTGCTGGAGGCTTATTTTCAGCTCTGCTGTAATCTGAAATACAGAGAGAGGGATGGCTATTGTTGATTTAGTTATTAGACATAAGCACACAGGGTTAGGCTCTTCGAGGGCATTGTTCATTGACAGCACTCTACAGCCAGCTAGTAACACTGCTGCATGCTGTGCAAATACAGCAAGAATGCCTTCATAATTAATGCCAGCAACAGAAGCAGTGCCCAGGCAGGCAAGATATATGGATTGCAAGTTACTATGTTAGCCCCTGGGTTTGTTTAATTGTACAGACTGATTCACCCTAAGAAAACAAAGAGCATTATCTGAGGTAAGTGCAGCTTCTGGAGTCTGGAATCCTGCTTCTTCTCCTCTGTTACCCTTGTATTCTTAGAACAGATCCTTCTAATAATGATGTAATTTGCTTGGCTCCCACTGGATTTTATCTCCCTACAAGACACACAATTTTGCTGATGGGAGTGGAATGTATTTTTCTCTCATTATAATTATCTTCTACTAGCAACAGAAATGGATTTTTAGACTGTCCAGAGACATCAATGTCTGCTTGATTTCATGAGGAAATATCGGTACAAACTCATGGCTCAGTTTATGCAAAATTGTATTGTTCACATAATCAGACCAAGGTTCTAAGATGATAAAATGATAGAAATTATATATAGAAAACTATTCCCTAGAATATGAATACATAGTGCATATCTAAAAGACCAGAGATGAAGTTTCCATAGAATTGTCCCAGACAAGTGTAATTTGTTCCCAGAATCACACCAAATGAGATTATGTTAAGCAGAATAATTTGCACCTAACGAGGCTAATAGCTTAATGGTCAACACATGTGTATCTGTTCTATTATATCCAAATGGTACCTTGCAAATATTAAACAAGATCTCTTGAGATAGTTATCTTGGTGAGACTAAAGTAATAAATAATAATAATAAATTAAAAGTAATTATAAGAATCCTGAGAAATAGTAGATAGAAGAGAGGAGAGTTAGTATCAGGGAAAAGCTGCATGAGGAAGATCTGACCAGATAATGTTGTCTTAGAGATGGATGGTGTCACCATCCAAGGACTGTGGGAAGCCTCTGGAAGCTGAAGGAAGCAAAGTCCTAGGGTTTCTGTCCTCTAACAAGAATACAGTAGTGTCCACTGATGTGGTTTGTTTATATGCTGCAAATAAAGGACTGTTTTGGCCATGGCAGACTCTGTAGAAGAAGTAGGTTGGGAAATTGGAGCATAGGAAGAAGAAGGATGGAGTCAGGGAGACATGGTCAATCTGCCCAAGAATGAGCATGTAAGGTAACACAGGTGAGCCATGGGCCATGTGGCAAGACAGATGAATGGAAATGAATTAGGATGAAAGAGCAAAATGCCTGAGACATAGGCCAAACAGCATCTCAGTCATTTGTGGGGGGACTAGGAAGCTGTAGACAGCTAGGTACTCTAGGACTGCAGGTCTCTGGGTCTAGACCTTCGGCCAGATGGGGCCAGGAAACCCCTTGTTACACTCCATACCTTAGCAACCAACAGAAGCCCGAAGAGTTCCTAAGAGAATTATAAAGTAAAACTGACTGTAGGGCCAAGTTTATAGGAAATTATTACAATAAGAATTGGAATCTAATGTGGACAATAATAAATCAACACTTCTATTAAATAGGCAATCAATTTGGTTTACTCTTTCACTTACATAAACAGCAGAACAACTTGGCTCAGTTATCTCTGTGGAAGTGTGTGTAGGTTTACCATAAAAGAGAAACACCACCACACACACACATCTGTGCGTGCACATACACACAGACTATCTCATGACTTTTGCATAATGAGCACTGAGCATGAGTGTTAATGATATAACAGAATAATAGATTATCATACATTTGTTCTCAAAATAGTTATTGAGTACCTACCATATACAAGGCGTTGTTCTCATATATATGCTTGCCTAAAAAAATAAAGAGTTCTTTGAGCTTTTCTGTGGCCAAAGCAGCAGATAATATACAATTGAGGAAAGAAAATGACAAATTGTGTTCAGTACTACCCAGAAAATTAGATGGAGCTTACAAATGATAGAGATACATCAAGGAGAAACAATTGGGTCAAGTAGACAGGAAAAAAACCTCTATGAGGTGAATGTTTCATTTTAGCATAGACTCAAAGAGAGAACAGCCCTAAAATTCCCAATTTGAAATCTCAGATTTAAGTACTGTTCACATACTAAAAGCACACACAAAAAAAATTGCAAAAATTATTAACTCCACCCTCTCTTTCTAATGGAAAATAGTGTTGACATTCATGATTGGTTACAGACACAGGTCTACCTTGTCTTTAGTTCCCACACTTTTAACACTCATTGTTCTTTTTCTTTCCATTGCTGTGATGAAATATTCTGACAAAAGGAAGAAAGGAAGAAAGGATGTATTGTTATCTCAGAGTTCAGGGTTCAGTCTGTCACCCCGAGACATCAGAACAGCAAAAGAGCAAGAATTTGAGGGAGCTGGAAACATCATAGTTCAGCTGATCATATGACATCCACCGTCAAAGGAAAAGAGCAATGAATTCATTGTTGTGTTCAGCTCCATTTCTCCACTTACACAGTCTGGGATCCCAGCCTGGGAATGGTGCCTAGGGTAGGACTTCGCACCTTATTTAATGCCATCAAATAATTTCTGCAGGCAGTCTTCCATGGAATGCTATCTGTCAGGATGGCAATTACATCACCCCACATTGCTAGGTTTGGTTAATTTTTCTCCTTCTTTTCCTCCCCTCTTTGAAGGCAGTCATTTGAGATCCAAGATCTCTTGCATAGATTTTAAAGCTCTTATCAGATGGTGGAACAAGGTGACTAAATGGTGGGCACAGCAGACTAGGGTCTACATGCTCCTTCATCTCCATGAATGACTGCTTCCAGGTGTTTCATGTCGTGTCTTATGAAATAAGTTATTTCTAGTAACAACTCGCATAACCTTTGATGTTTTCTTTCTCTTTGTCTAAGAGAGAAGAGGACAGCAGTGAAATTAGGAGGGCTGGCTGTTGCTAGGCACCAAGCTGACATTCGGGAAGTAGCAATGAGGCACAAATGGATTTAAAAAGAAATAACTGTTTTAATCTGTAGCTGCAAATCCAAGAATTCAGATTAAGTTATTTGATTACTGGTATTCTCCAAACATATTTTTAATAGGAAATAAAAGAGGGAGGAGATGTTCTGTCAGTCATTTCTTTTTAACTGTTATTTCAGCTACTAAAGTGTTTATCAGGGACACTAAGATTTACTTTTATGATTTCAAATCAGCGGTCAGAGGAATGCATTTCTGCCAGGCCCAAATCAAATTTGTGCCATATAAGTTTTAGTAGAAGGGATTTCGGTGCTGTGGCAGAGACCTTCATAATGTGGACGGTAATGGAGGCAAAATTGTCTTCAGCCTTACCCCCTTTATGAAGAAGTTTGTACCCAGAACCCCAATTTCTGAGTCTCCAAGTCCACTCATCAGACCATTAAGATGTTTCCTCCAGCCCATTTCCTTTGCAACCAGGGTCACTCTGAACAAACTCTCTTTTGAGCTTTGTGGATCCATCATCACCCCCATGGTACCTAATGTCAACGCTGTGTATTGATTTTAAATTTATAGTCATAAATGGTAATAAGGGAGGCCGACCTAGCTCTGCTAAGAGAAGCAATAAGGTTGGTAATGCGTTACTTTGCAGAATTAGCTGGCAACACCGCCCAGGAGACAAAGTGACAGCTTGCAATGGTTGCCCTATGTCTTCCAAAGCCACACTCTTTGGTTTTAAATCATGCTGTACCGTTTGCATGCAGTATACTGTTAGTTAACAGATCTATCTTCATCTTTAAAGAAAGAAAAAGGCAATAGCTATCTTGTTGTTAAGGTGATTAAATGGATAGTAGTCGAAAAATTCTTAGAAAAATGTCTGGCTTAGAAAGCTTTGTGTAAGTGGTTATTTATTATGTGGTAATATTACAGCACAGAAATAATATTTCATGTGATACTAGTATTTGGTTATGGTTTTATTTACATTTTTAGACTATATTTAGAAAAAGGAGCTGTATAAGTCTTTCCAAATGGCAGTCCTTACCAATAAATGCCTTTTTAGTTTCTATTTGTATAGCAAGGCAGGCCTTGCTTGTAGTATTCCTAAATACATGAATTTCAGTCAACACAGTTTAGTAAAGACAGTCCTCCAACAGTTTTGTTGTAGTTTAGACCACCAGGTTTACACAGTGGGATCTGCCTTTTAACTCGTTAGCTCATACCCATTATACAAATACCAAATGAGCAGCATGCTTACCAATCAGTCACTCTGAAACTCAGTAATGGATCACTGCAATTCATCTGATGATCACACACGGACAGCAAGCCATGCTTAGAAATCTTCCTTGTCTTTCACCAATGAGTCTATTAGACATTATTTTTACAAATGAACACTCACAAGAGGGAACCAGATGACCAAAATGAGACTGCATCAAGACAAAAGTGCACTGAGTGAGTACAAAGATGTGGGAAATACCTGACAAGGGAATGCTGATTCTGGCCCTCTCTTGATTGGTGTACCTGTATGGGACAAGCACTGTAGTATGAGTGAACTTGCAAACATAAATAAGTAAAAAGATGTGGCAAAAGAATAACACTTGCTTAGAGAGAGTGACATCAATTTGGAAGCACTCTGTGAGTTATTTCATAACATTGGAAGTACAATGGTAAAATACTTGAAACTGATCAAAAGTAGAAAACAATGTGACAATTCCCCAAAGTGAGATCATGAAATTTTTGTAAGAAGACAAATATTGTTTAATCTATGTTTCATGAAAGAACAAAGAACTGACTAATTCTCAGTAGAATTAATATTTTAACATCAAAATAAGTTCACACCAAAACATAATTCATGGGGCTGATGAGATTGCTTAATGGACAAAATGCCTTCCATACAAACATGAGGAACTGAGTCTGATTCCCAGCACCTAAGAAAAAGCCTGCTGTGTTGTCATACATATGTAAGTATAGCAGCCAAGGCAGTGAGTAAGGCAGATGTGACGAACCCAGAGCTTGTTGGCTATCAATCTAAGAAGTCTATGAGCTCTTCATTCAGAGCGATAATATAGAAGACATTGGATGTCAACATCTACCCTCCACATGTGCATGCACACATCTGCGCACACACACACCTGCAGCAAACTCTCTCTCTCTCTCTCTCTCTCTCTCTCTCTCTCTCTCTCTCTCTCTCTCGCACACACACACACACACACACACACACACTACCCATTATATCAGTTATGTTCTAAATAAAAAAATTAGTGTCTACATGTTTTACACTATTTTTTTACACATTTTTAACTTGTAGTAGGAAAGTTTTTGTTGTATCAAAATTTTCAAAAGGTTACACAACAAATTTTTCCTTTATTTACAGTCAGCTTCCAAGTCATGTTGTGAGCCTGCAATGACATGCAAAGTGATAGCTACTTAAAGGACCTTGGTGACAGGATTAACAGAAGAAGACAGTCCACCAAGGGGCATGGGTGTCATTTTATCTGAAGAAGAACCATAGAGCCAGTTGACGTTTGGATCAAACACTTAACTACTCTCTCCTTGGGATGCTTTTGATGGGGCCCTTGATCACCATTAATTAGAATTGGGAAGCTTGTTTATTTGGACCACTTAGAATCAGGAATTTTAAAATATATTGAAATGCCTGAAGTCAACATTCTCAGTCATGGATCCTGTATTTTCATGGGAAGAGAGGAACTACATTTTTTGTAAGCAGTTCAAGGGAGCGTATTATTGGACATAAATTATATGCTCAATGTAGAACTTGAATTGTGTTAAATACTACAATCAAGGGCACTAACTGACATTGTTCATCTGAACTAACACAGAGAATATTACAGTCATTTCATCCAACATTAGAACTTATATAAAAATGTAGAGGTTGATACATAGGTATCAGCCTTATTTTGAAATGTCTCCAGTTTTGAAGGTACACTGCAATGGTTTGATGTTTTTAGACTGAAGAGATATCTAAACTATTTGCTCATTTCTTCCAACATTTCAGCATAATAAAATCTCATTTTAAGACATGTGATAAGAAAGTTCTTTACATTTGAATAATTGCTCATTCCAGATCGTATACTATTAACCTTAATAAGATTTAGCCAAGATTAGTTTTTATCCTTTGGAATCTATCTGTAAATTTCTAGATAAAAATGATCTTAAGAGAGAGCTTCATTATACAAAGACAAAACTATATTTAATAAATAAACCTTCTAGCTAGATGGCTAAGATTCTGGAAAGCCAGAGGTCTGCCTTATATAAGTTCTTGACTTTATCGATAAGCTCCTTGTGGACACAAATGGAGTGAGTAAATATTTTTAATTGTCAGTCTAAGTAAAAAAACAAACATGGAGGAAGGAAGACTAAAACTCTCAAGTCTCTCATCAAAGAGTGTCCCTCACATCCCTGGAAGCTAAATCATTGATTCTGTATTCTGCCCCTGAGAAAGAGGCAGGGAGAGAGGAGAGGAGAGTACGCAGAATCATAAGGAAGTCTTTACAACTATCTCCAATCTATAAATCTATAAATCTGAACCCATCCTACCCAGATGAAGGACTTCCTAGCCTTGGTTACTGGATCAAGGGTTTGTTCTCTTCTTAGATAGCTTCTTTACCTTGAAAGAGATCTTGAAATTAATTTCAAGCACATAGTAGATAATGATAAATACTTAAAGGTCATCTAAAATTACCTAAATATTTAAAACATATACTAACACATAGGAAATATTTATAAATTATATATATATATCATGATTAGAATATTTTATTTGTTACTCTGGGAAAGAGAAATGAAATAAAGCATATTTTATCATCAATTTAATAAAGAACAATAAATAGGCCTAACCTTTTAATTGCATCATGGAGAAGCATTTCACCCCAACTGTCAAGTCCTAAGAATGTAAATCTCTATATGCTTTTAAACAGGCGTAGGAACAAAAGTATTGCAGTATCCATCACAGATTAAAAATAGAGACCTTTTGCTAATAGTTCAATTAGACATAACCATTCTCAGTACTGGAAGCTTCATTTAGAGACAAGAGATGTCCAGTTAGGACTCTGTCTGCTTCCACCATTATTTGGCAACTTCATATAGGTCACCTTCATATGCATATATATTTTAGGAAGATTTTTCTTGGTTTTAGTTTCCATACAACCCTTCAACTGGCTCTCAATTACAGCTGTTTTTTTCCCTACTGCCTTGCTCTCCTCCTCCCCATTTGATTCTTCTGTTTCAGTCCCCCATCTTCATCCATATACATTCTCTCTCCTTTTCCTAGATCTATCCCCTACCCCCAGTTCTTTACTCTATACCTAATTTCTTTGTTTTGAAGGATTGTAGCTTGATTATTATTAAACCAATGATTAATATCTACATATAAACAAATGTGTATTATATTTGTCTGTCAGGGTCTGCCTTACTTACTCAGGATGGTTTTTTCTAGTTCCATCCATTTACGTGCAATATCATTTTTCATTGATTCTGATGAATTTGTGATTTCACTTGTAACTTGGTGAATAATAATCCAACATAAACCTAACTACACTGAACTTGATAGAAAACAAAGTAGGAAATGCCTTTGGATGCAATGGCACAGGTGACCACTTCCTAAATATAACACCGATAGCACAGACACTAAACAACAATTAATAAATGGAATGGATTAACAAATTGTGATACATTTACACAATGGAGTACTACTCAGCAGTAAGAAAAAAATGGCATCCTAAAATTTGCAGGCAAATGGATGGATTTGGAGAATATCATCCTGAGTGAGATAACACAGACACAGAATGATAGACATGGTATGTAGTCACTCATAAGTGAATTTTAGACATAAAGCAAAGAATATCCAGCCTGAAAACCATAACCTCTGAACAGCTAGGTAACAGAAGGAACTTAAACATCCAGGGATTCCCTGGAAAGGAGAAATAGAGAAGATCTCCTGAGTAAATTGTGATCATAATAGGGAGTGAGCAAGAAAAGGTGGGAACAAATCATGAGAGAAGATGGTTGAGTGAGAGGAGCAACAGAGAGGGAGAACAAAGAAATGAATATCTTGATAGAGGGAGCCACTGTAGGTTAGAAAGAAACCTGGTGCTAAGGAAGCCTCCTAGAATCCACAAGATGTCCCTGGCTAGGACTCCAAGCAATAGCAAAGAGGGTGCCTAAACAGGACTTTCCCTATAATCAAATGAATGACCACTGTAGTTGTCATTATAGAACCTTCATCCAGCAATGGATAGAGGCAAGAGAAGAGATCTATAGCTAAGCTGGTCAAGCTCCTGGGCTAGCTGAAGAGAAAGAGAAAGGAAAGAGTATTTGAGCAAAGGGACCAGAATCATGAAGAGGAGACCCAGCCTACATCAGACTAAGAGGTAAGTCATACCCCACCCAACCCAGGAAGAGATCCCAGTCTCTGGGACCCTGACCCTGTGACTTGGAACCCACAGAGATGGCTGACCAGAGCTATTTGGTAGCTCACTAACTCAGAAACAATTACTAAAGAACCTCCAGGAAAGAAACTAAACCCTCCAAAGGTAGATGACAGTCTAGTGACCTGGGCAGTTTGTGGAGCCTCTTGCACTAGGACCAGACTATAGTCCTGGTGCATGAATTGACATCTTGGAGCTCATTCCCTACAAATGAACACCTAACCCAGACTTAAAACGGGGGTGAGGGACTCGAACCTACCTCAATGGAATATGCCAGACTGAACTGACCTACCTTGGGACTTCTTGCCCTCCTTGGGAAATGGATGGGGACGATGGAGTAGGGGGAGGCTGAGGGAAGACTGGGAGGGCCTGGGAGGAGGGAAGAGAGGGGAACAGTGGTAGATATGGGACAAAACTTTTTAAATAAAAAAGGAGTAAAATTGTAAAACCATGAAGCTTTTTCCAACTGATAACTCTTGCAAGTGAAAATTTAGCTTTCTTATAGGGATTCTCACTGGGAAAAAAAAAAAAAAACTACTCTTAAGGGTGGGCTGCATGCCCAGCAGTGGATGGCCAGCAGAAAACAAACTCAGTGGCTTCTTTGGAGGTTATCTTGTCTCATAATATTGAATGTTGGGTTAGAATTATTTTTAGATTGTATCATATTTTTATTTTATTCATATTTTTCTTTTTAATTAAAATTTTTAACTTTTTTATACATTACATCCCAATTACAGTTTCTCCTGCTTCCACTCCTCCCAACTTTTCCTTCCATATCCCCACTTCCCCAGATCAAGTCTTCCTCTGTTTCTAAGAAAAAAAGGAAGGAAGGAAAGAAAGAGAGAGAGAGAGAAAAGCCTACCAGCCAAGGGTATCCACCGAGCATGGTCTAACAAAGTATAATAAGACTGGACTTGAACCCTCATATCACAGCCAGACCAGACAACCCAGTAGGAGGTAAAGGGTCCCAAATATAAGCCAGAAGTGTCAGAGTGAGCCCCAATCCCACTTTGGGTGCCCCACAAGAACCTCAAGATACACAGTCATAAGGTATAGACAGAGGACACAGCGCAGACCCATGCATGTCACATGCCTCTTGCTTCAGTTCAGGTTCTGTGAGCTCTTTGAGCCCTGCCCTTTGTATATTTGCTGTTTCTATGGGATTCCTGAATGTGTGAGAATGGGTCTCTGTGTCTATCTCGGTTTCTTAAACTTTTCTTGAGTTTTTTTTCCTTCTATATGTTTAATTTATCCTTTTCTGATGTCTTGATAGAGGGAGCCTAGTTTTGTTTTATATTATTAAATTCAATTTTATTAATATTGTTCATTAGAAGCCTGTTTATCTTCTAGTGAGGAACTGAAAGGTTTGAGTCTGGTTGGAGGGGGAGCTGGAGAGGAACTGAAGAATGAACAGAGGGAAGGGAAGCTATGATCAGGATATATTATATGAGAAAAAAACTATTTTCAATAAAAGAAAACAGACACTTTTGACATAAATATTTTTACTTGGACTTATTTAACATCTTACACATGATGGCATGATGTATGTAAAAGCCATTCACTGTGGGATTGGTTATAATAGTAAACAAGTAAAAATAGCATATCATAGGGTGATATAAACAAAATTTATATTAAGGAGCCTGTGAGGCACCAGATCATGTATCTGGTTTGCAAGGAAATGCTATAAAAGTGTCTGTATGTCACCCCATGCCATTAGACCTGGTAAATATTTTTGGATTATAAAATCAAAGAGAAAAACACAATATTTATTTCTAGCCTGGCTGACCTGGAATTTATTTTGTAGCCTCAAATGGCCTTGAACTCACAGTGATCCATGTACTTCTGCCTGCTGAGTGCTAGGATCAAAGTTGTGTACCATCTTCATGCCTTGTCATTATTATTTCTAAGAGAGAAGAGGAAGAGCCCTGTTCCATATGTCTACATAGATGTGTGAAGGAAACATGAGAGCATGGGAGAGGAGCTAGGAAAAAGCCATACCTAGAACTCATGTGTGCCCAGACCATAGGACATGAAGAGAACATTGTCTCAGCAACTGAGTCTCTTAGGAAAACATCCATCAAAACAGAAATTGTTTCTACTCCTGAAAAGCTCAAAGACCTTTCTCCAGGGGCAAAAGAGTTTATGTAGGGACCCATATCACATCTGCCTAAAAAAACAGGCAGGCAGTCACTAAAATCATGCTGTATTTTGTTGTAAGGAACACCTTTAAGTGGAGCTTGGACTAGGAATTCTGATTACTTTTAGACTAAAGTGACTGTGGGCATATAAATAAATTCAAATGCCCTCCTCTGGTCTTCTCTGAAGCAGAAGATGATCATCCTCATGGTATAAATATTGGTTAAAAATATGTCGTGAAGTTATGTATAATCAATTAATTACTGTCATGATACAGTACTAGGAAACTAGTCATTCAAAATTCAGTAGGTCATGTGTGATGATGTGAACCATCTGCAGGCTACATAAACAAGAGAAAGCAGATACATGATACAGTGGGCTATGATCCATGTGAAATGATTAAACCTGTATAGGGTTGAGCATGTCTAGAGAAGCACATAAGAGACACGTGCAAGTAATTGCCAATAAGAAGGAAAAAGGAACTAGGTGACTGACAACCATGGTAAAGAAATGTAGGCTTCACCAAACCTTCTATTATGATTTATGTGACATGTGTTAAAATAACCAAGGAAGAAAATATTTCTAAAACAAGATCTCCAATTGCTTAACTCACTAAATTTCATAATTTTCAAGTCAGTACTCTGATGCTTTGTGATCATTTATTGGCAGGAGAGGTGAAGCAAGGGGCCTCCCACCTGTCTGTGCTTAACTATGCTGATCAAGGTAGCATTCTGCCTGTCTGTTTCAATCTGATTGTAAATAAGTGATGATTTGTTATGATATATTTAGTGTCCTCCTGTTTCTGTATTTTTGTGCTTTTGGAAATTTCATTGTTGAAAATGTACCCCCACTCCATGCATGTTGCTGTTGTGCAGTCTCCTACCTATCTCTAAGTGCATGGAGGATACTGTAAGGTTATTTTGGAGAAATGGATGCACTTAGGTTTCAGTTATAATTCTTCTGCTGTTGGTTCAGTGTGGTGGATTGTTCTTTGTATGCTGTAAATAAAGCACTGTTTTGGCCTATGTACAGCACAGTAGAAGTGGGTGGAGAATCAGCGCAGGCAGGCAGGTAGAGAAGGGTGGAGTTAGTCAGTCTCCATCTGACCCCCGAAGGAGTAATATGTAGAGGTACGGGGCTGAGCCACGGGCTAAGCCATGTGGCAGGAAGATTAATAGAAATGGGTTGATTTAAGATGAAAGAGCTAGCTAGTAATGTGCTTAAGTAACAGCGTAAAGGATATAAGTGTGTGATTCATTTCTTTGGGGGACGAAAGCCGCCGCAGACCAGGTTCCAAACCTGCTGCACGCGCGCCAGGTTCCAAACTGCCACGCGCCAGGTACAAACCTCTGGACCCAAAACGGGCCGGGAAACTTACTACAACAGTTGAGTGTCAATGAAACAATAATGTGTGTAAAATGAGATGTCTTCACAAACATGAGCAAAAACAAAGATACACATTGGTCAGTTGATGAACATGTAACTACTTGCTCCCATGAAACTGCCCTATAGAAATGATGATTCTATAAATAATTTGCTAACTCAGGTTTTGGGGAGACTTCAGAGAATCAAATTGTAAATAAAAGACTCCCCCTACTTGTGTGTGTGTGTGTGTGTGTGTGTGTGTGTGCCCATGTGTGTGCATTTTTCTTTATCCTTGAGAGTATGTTATTAGACACTGGAAATGCTCTACAACCTTCTAAATATTATGGTAATTCCTAAACAGATATATCCAGAGAAAAGACTGGTGATCCTATTTTTTATCATGTGTGGTAGGGTATATATGTGTTGTGGAACATGGAAATCAAATGTATGTGCAGGTTTGTGTGCCCAGGCATGCAGTGAAGGCTCTTGGGCATCCTGCTCTGTCATTCCATGGCTTATTCCACTGAGGTGGTCTCTCACTAATGCTGGAGCTAGCTTGTTATCCAGAAAGCGCCAGTGACCCTCTCAATACTGGCTCCTGCCTCCAGCACTCCTGCAGCCATAGTCATACTTTATATGAGTGCTGAGGGTTCGAACTCAGGTCTTAATGCTTGCATACTGAGCCATCACTTTGGCCCAAGTGAACCTGTTTGCCTGTAGGAGAAAAGTCCTTTCTATAAGGAACAGGCATTTCCTGTAGCCAAGATCTCATTCTCAGCAGAGTTCAACACTGCTGGAGTATGTTGAAATACAATTGGTTTCTGTGAGAATGGAAGGAGAATTGGGAAATGCCTCAGTGTGTGCTACTCAGATTATCGGAATCATCATCCACAAAAACATTTGCTAGAACCTGACAAAGAGGAGACAGGAACAGCACAAACCCACACAGCTTATAGTTGGTGAAAGACATTTCACTGCTCAAGCAAAATTACTGTTCCTTTGCAAGGAGAAACCCCAAGGACAGAAGCAAGGGTGATGTCAGAATAGCCAGAATTAAGTGGAGAAAAAGACGTACTTAGCTCAGTGGGGTCCTCACAATCCATGGCAGGTAGCAGAGGGCTTTGAGGTGGTGTTAGGACTGTGGTAGTATGACTGAAAGGCCTAGATGAGAAAGAAGGACACCAAAGAATAACCATAATAAAGAACACCATTCCCCGGGACACCAAGGAATGAATTCAGCAACACATTCAGAAGCATATTGCGTTTTATTCATTTGGGAGAATCTGGACCAAATGGAAAGCAGGGAGCCACACCTGAAATCCTGCAGTGGGGACTGAATCTGGATAACTTGCTAAAGTGGTACTTCTGAGCATTCATGGGCTCTTGGTTAGTTTGACCTGGAAAAGAAAGATTAACTTGCATTAAAATCAATTAATGCTCTAGAATATACCTCCTGTTTTATCTTCTCTTTCAAGGAGAGCAGTGTTCATCTTTGGTAAAGTCGAGTTACCTTTTTGACAGGATTATAAGTGAAAACTGTTTTTAGATTATTCTCTTCTCACTCTCTTCCCTATCATTACCCATCCCCTTCTCAAAACCATGGCCTCTTATCTTTAACTAAAGTTATTGCTTAGATGCCCAGATTGGATAGCCTATTCCAGGAACTCTGGAGAAGACTGAGTTTCTCTCTCTCCAAAACCATTAATTGCCTGTAACTCTTCTTCTAGGGGTGAATTCCCCCATCTACACTGGCATGTCAATTGGTGCTGGCATTTTTTTTTAGGCAGCCATATTGTTCAGATCACCTGGGTGCAGCTGTCTTGACACATAGAGAAGATACTACCACACAACACATATCCAGCTCTGATCCTCTGGATCATGGTCCTTCTGCATCCTCTAGCTCACTGTTGCCTGAGCCTTAGGTGTAGGCATCATATTGTAGATGTATCACATACATCTGCAACCCACAGTAGTTTTCTGCATTTTGATTAGTTGTGACTTTCTGTAATAGTCACCAGTTATGTGATATTTTGGCAGTATTATGCCAACAAAGCTTACTTTGAGTCAGAGGGTAGAGCTAGCCACTAGCTGACCAAAATTAACCATAGAGGTTTGGAGGACTGAGGACAGACAAGAGCTAGGAAGTAGTAAGGTGGGGCTGAAAGAGAATCACAGGCCTTTTCAATGGAAGAACAAACAGAAAAGCTAGGTCACTGGTGGCTTCTCTGATGCTTTTCTGATCATTCAGGTTCTTACCTCAATATCTGACTTCCATTTTTTTTATTGATAAGGAATAATTAGATAAATGTTTCATTTCCCATCTCCTACAAAAAGAAACTTATTTGGTAAGGGATGAGAGCCCTCTTTATCTGCTAGTATATGGAAAGTATTAAGAATACAATTAGGATTTTATATTACTTTAGTGAAGTAACAGTAATAGATTCTCTTCTAGGGTCAATGTCCTCCCCGTCTACAGGTAATAGACTAGGTTTTCAGTACCAGGTGTGGATTCGCTTCCATTATCTTGGATCCAATTATCAAGTTACATTGTTTTAAAAAAATGCAGTAAAAAATACAGTTGGGGAATAGTTTGTAACATATTTATGATATAAACAATGAAGTTATTCATAGGGCATGAATGAGAACCTTAGTGAAGGTGTATTGTTGACATGAGTGTGGCCATGTCAAGGATCTGCAGTTCCATGGGAGTTCCTCACACTCATGGTAATGGCAAAAAATTTCCCAAGTCAGGCTCATGAGAATGGCAAAGCCTCTCTCTGGTCCATGTGCTGATGTTGACTGTATGTAAATAAAATACCAATCATAACTTTCTCTTTTTCTCCTAGACTTTACAGCCTTAAGATTGTCCTTCTATAGAAAACACCTATTGAGATTAATTAAACCTGCCTACCTGTTCAATTGTATAAAATAGCTTGCATTCCTCTTTTTTTAGTTAAGCTGTATATAATATATCTGACTCCTTGACCCAGGTGCATGAAAAAAAGAATACACTGTGTTTCTGGCTGTTGGTGATGTGTCTTCATCAGAATCCATCACCCACTGCACCCCAGATTTCCAGGACATGTGTCTGTCTGTTCTTTTTTAATTCCTTTGTTTTCCAAGTCCCATCAAGTGCAACACTGTGTAGGCCATGACAGTTGCTAATACTGTTGTGGCTTATTTAGAAATGATAAGCAAGTGAATCTTTATAAGATATTTCTAACAGAGAAATTGTTGATCATAAACATAATTTCATGGTTCAATCAGCTTTGTAAAGGATTATGGAGATTTGGAAAAGATCATGAAGCTAGAACTGATATGGATTTCTGAAGTGTTATTTTATACTGTAAAGAAGTATTTTTGTTAACACCTCTAAATTTCTTTATTGATGATATGGAGAAACATGATTTTCATGATATTCTCATAGCAGCTGCCCTCCGAATCAATGTCTGGTCCAGTCTAAATCAACTAAAGACAAAGGCAGCCTATGTACCCAAATTTGAGTGTTAAACACAGCTTTCTGAATGATGAACATTTTAAGCAGTTTGAAATGAATCAAAAATGAACTAGAGATGTAATTTTCTGCCTTATATCTTTAAAACATTAAATGTGAAGTACAGACTTCAGAAACATATACATAATGAAAATGAATGTAATTTTTTAGTTTTCTGGTACAACGTGAGAGCATGTATAAGATGAAAGCTTATCAGATGTAGATTTTCAGAGTAGAACCTTGTGTTTAGATCAAGGTAAGGGGAGTTGAATATTCTCCAAACACAGTAGCACATATAAAAACTTTAGATTCTATTTTATTAGACGTTATCAAACTCATAAATATATTAGGACATAATTCTGAATAGTTAGAATCAAAACAATTGAGTATGCTTAATCTGGGGAAACAAAAATTTAATAGTTGTGCTTTGATATGTGGAAAAGGTTTGCTTTCTATACTTGCAATGAAAAATATATAATAATGTGCAAAACAGATTGCTAGACCTTGACATGTTGAGAGGAGATGATGATCCAGGCTATGAAGAGTAGCTGAATCAAGGAGAGTAGGCAATTAGAAAGCACAGAAAGGCTCCAAGACACTGAGAAGCAAGAGCATGTTTGCATTTTCCTATTAATTGAATTGCAATGGGGAAGAATACCTACTATCCTAAGGTATTAAAAGGAAGCAAGGGAGTCCAGATAAGGTAAACTCTGAGTCTGTGGGTTTTGACTACAACTAGAACTTTGGAGAATGTTAAAACACTGCCTAATTGCTTTTCCAGTTGGCTCACAAAATTAACAGGAAAGCTGGAGTCTACAAGTGCTTTGGAAATTTTCAAAAATTCTAATCTGGAAGCAGCACACACAAAGAGACAATGAGTGAGTAAAAGGGACACTGTAATAAATTATAAACTGGAATTTAATTAGCAGAGAAGGCTAAGCATGAAGATAATAAACTATTTTGCTTTCTTGGTGTAGACTTTAGTTGATGAATTTCTAAAAAACAAGCCTGAAGAATATTCAGAATGGAAATAAGGTTATCATCCTTACTTTGAACAGCAACTGGACCAAACCTCTGTCTTTACTCTTGCTATTTCATAACACATTTTTCTTTTAAGTAGTGGATATTAAAAATTAAAAACATTGTGGCCTCAGAATAGCTAAGTTCATGTGTTAGCAAAAAGTGGAACTATTTATTACCTGCTGTGAGGAAGAGAGAATAGCACATTTAAGTGGAGTCTACACATTTCTCAACAGGAATCACTTAACGGGTAATATTAACCTTATTCTCCTCATTAGCTTTGCTATTACTGTGTTCTTTTCTTCAGATTTTTGTTCTACAAGGAACTTGTAATCAGACAATGTTTTTATGTCTCCTTATATATAATCATAAAAATACTAAGATACTCAATTAAGGATTCAATGGCATAGAAGAGAAGTGACTGGAATAGATGATCTGGATGGATAAAATGAACACTCTGTCACTCACCTGAGGATGTACAAGCCTTGATCCTGATCTTTACAAAGGTTTATGACTTGGTGTACATACTTTACCTATAAAACTTGCTACTTCATAGGATTATTGAAATATTAAACAAGTCATTTGTAACTATGCCTATTGCATAGTATATAGTCATAGATGCTAAATTTTTCTCTTCTCTATGACTTATATAGTTACCCTGTTAATCAAGTTCACCCGCTTCCTTAGCGTTCAGCCTCCTTATCTCTCCTTATCTCTCCTCCTTATCTTAAGTTCACAGAATTAGACTGAATGCTTGCAAATTATCTGTTTCCTCTTAGTAAAGTTAGTCATTATTTCCTTCACCATTTTACCAGTTATATACAAGCTACCTATTTAATCCAGCAATCTTTTTATAGAATAAACCATCATATAGGTATTTTACTAGCTTTAAGAGCTTATAAAATATAAATAAAATGCAAAATAACAAAGAGATGTAGCTACCACATAGGTCATATATGCATGTTTAGTATGGGCAGCTGGGACCTAGTATAAGGTATTCAGTCATGTGACTGGGACCTTCAGAAATGAGTGAATGCCTCTCACAGAGGAATGGATTAGTTCTCTTGATAGTGTAACTAGCATCTTACTATTGTATGTTTTTGTGTTCCCATTCCCCTTCAGATTCCTACAATTTTATGAAGTTCTATGAATCCCACAGCAGGTGAAGACACCAGATCTTGGCTATCCCAGTCTCTAGAATCATGACCCAGCATAAATCTCTTTTTTTAATACATTACTGGGTCTTAAATGAGGTCATTGCAACTAAAACAATCTTCTTTATAAAACCCTGGACTTCACATAGCCATTTCTTCTAATGGTACTTGGGAGAATGCCATCAGCTGGGTGGATTCTCTCACTGCAGGGAACTGTCTTCCTCCTAACCACTCACCTCCATGAAAACATCACCTTGTTTGCCTAATCATTATTGGGTAGGTGCTACTATGAGTATATTGAGACTCTTTCCTGCCTGGGGATTTTGTGGACGCCAGCAGAGTATCAAACTAAGTGAGTCAAAAAGGAAATCCCATTCAACATCCATTCCCAACATTCTGGGCAGAAACGGGGATGCATCCCTTCCACCAAAGAGACAGCCCTGCATGTTAAACACTCCTGGTTTCTCTGTGTTTATCTATGAGTACAGAGACCTCATGCCTCCTACAGTTTCCTATGTAATTTCTTCTTCTAAAATGACTCTACCCTGGAGTCCAGAGTAAACTTCACAGAAACCTCAAGCTCTTCCTTTCCTCCAAGCCTTATATACGTTATTAAGTTGTAGGAATTCCTTCATCTTCTGCCCTCTCCAGGCCCCCTGATTCTTTTATAGCTTTGAAAATGAAGAATATGGGAACCGAGGGAGCATCTTCTAGTAAGACCAGGAGATTACAGGAGGAAGCTATCTTTGCTAGATCACCCGGGTTTCCCCTCAAGGGTTCTTCCATCCAACCCTGTTGGATGGCGCTGCCACAACATATTTTCAGATCAAGGATGTAGCTTTCAATATTTATTGAGAAGATGAAGATGGAAAGATATTGCACAAATTCTAGTTATTATATTGTGAAAACCCAGAGCCAGATATTGGGGAAAAGCTGGAATATCAGAGAGAGGAAACAGACCACAGTCAGTTCTCACCCAGCCAACCATTCAGACTGAACAGGTTAAATGCTGTCTTCAAGAGTCCTCTGCCTGGATGATTCCTCCTACAGAATGCCTGAATGTCTGCCTCCTCCTGCTTTAAATATCTTTCCAGCCAGTGGTTTCACTTCCTGTTCAACTCTGTATCATAATTCTAGAGTTAGGAGTAAAGGTGTGAGCTACTACTGTTTGGTGGTTAGGCCTTGAACTCACAGAAATCCAGAAAGATCTCCGTTTCCTGAGTGATGGGACTAAATGTGTGACTCACCATTCTCTGACCTTTTTGGTTTGACTTGGTGATACTGTTCTCTTACATTCCAGGCTGATTTTATTAAATATATAATATATCATCACAGAAAAATTTGGATTATGAAACAAATGATACCCTAAAAAGAATGTGAGGTTGAGAGACAGATAGAGCTGTATGCATTTCAAGTGGAGGTAGATGCTTATCTGTGATTAGTACTTTTCCTGATTTCTGTCATCCCCATTGAGATGAGCATAACACCTACAAGAGATCTGTCAATAACACAAGCTCAGCTACTGCTCCTTTGGCCATCACTTCCTGTTGCTTAGGATACTTGCTGCCTTGTATTGGTTTGCTATCTATTCAAAGCCATAGCAGAAAATAATATCACTGCTAATATAAAAAAAATTGACAATTCTATTATTATGCTACCTAATTTTGAAATATATAGTCTTAAGTGGTGATAAAATATAATGTTTTGTCCCTTATTTAAAAATATGTCAAGCATTGTGTGCTTATGATACACTTTTAAATGCTCCAGATGTCAAAATATTTTAATAAAGATCTACTGTGATGATTTCTTTACCTTTTCTCCAGAAATGACATCTCCAATGTTTATTTTCTTGGAATTCTTTTTCTATTCTTAGCAGGACCAATCATCATTTTCTCCCACTGTCCCTGAAATACGTAAGACTCTGACAGAACACTGTCATGGTTTGAATATAAAAATCCTTCTGAAAGGTCTGTTTGTTGAAGGCCTTGTCTGCAGATGGATCACTGATTGGATCCTATGGGTATTGGGATCACCAGTGGGTTGATCCATTGATGAGATTTAAATAAATGGGCTATTGGGAACTGGGTCCTATGTGGAGGAGTAGGTCCTGGGAACTGCCATTTAATGGCCTGTCTTCGTCTTCCTTTCTCTTGTCCTTTTTTCTGGTTACCATGAAGTGAGTTACTTTCCTCACTATTCTCTCACCAGAGACTCTGACACCGGGTTCAACCTTACCTCAGCCAATAGCAATGGCCTCAGCTGTAAAAGGGCTAGAACCTCCAAACCCTGAGCCAAAAAAAAACCCAAAACATTTCCACCTTTAATTGGATTCCCTTGAGTATTACTCACAGTGGTGGCAAAGTGACCAATGCAAACACAAACTTTATTGCAGTAAAATGGTGTGATATGACCTTTGCCTCTAAATAAAACTACTAAAATTACTATCAGAAATCATACCTGGGTAATGAGTATCTTTTGGGGCCACAGACACACTCTCTCTCTCTCTCTCTCTCTCTCTCTCTCTCTCTCTCTCTCTCTCTCTCTTTTTTTTTTTTTTTTTTTTTTTTTTTTTTTTTTTTTTTTTTTTTTTTTTTTTTTTTTTTTTTTTTTTTTTTTTTTTTTTTTTGTAAATATCATCAACTATTGCAAGCTAGCTTTGGAACCAGCACCTCAAGTTTTATCTCTCAGAGACAAGCTGTGTCACCTTGAGCAAGTAATATAACTTCTCTGTGTTTCATGTCCAATATGAGTTTCTTCATATATAAAATGAGGCTAATAAAAAATGTTTCTTCTAGGACAGTACTAATGATTAATCATTGTAATGCATGTAATATAATAAGAAGGTGCCTGGCATATAATTGTTCCTATACAAATAAATCTGCTCTGTTCTTTGCACAGTACCTGCCTGACTACATGGTTAATTTCATATAGTGAAAAACTTCATTAAAATTGCTGACCAATATTTTCTCCATCCCTGAACTCAATCACTATAAATAAGTAAAGAACTTGTAGGAATGTATTTATACTTATTCTACTCCTTGGACACGAACTTGTTTGCATACAGGATAAGACACACATAAGAGTTATGTGTTTCATGACCGACTGTGGCTTATCTTGTTACTTAACAGCATTATTAACATGAAGTATTGTAGATAAGTCTAAAAACTGGAACCTGATGTGATGTTTTGAAAATCAAATGAGTCTAAAGCAGTGGTTCTCAACCTTCCTAATGCTGCGACCTTTTAACACAGTTCTATTTTTTTGTGCTGGACCCGCAACCATGAAGTTATTTTTGTTGTTACTTTTTAACTATAATTTTGCTGCTGTTATAAATCATAATGTAAATAACTGATATGTAGTATATATGTATCTGATATGCAAGTCTATAAAACGGTTACTCGACCTCCCAGAGGGGTTGTGACCCAAAGGTTGAAAAAACACTGATTTAATCCCAAATTCTTGTGGCATGGAGTAAAAATGTATGCTAACGGGAAGTGTCCTTCCTTTTTACTGTGATGTGTTCAAGGGAGATGCAGCTTTTATCATAGTGTTATTTGTATAGCACATAATGGCCCTGCACAAACCCAGAGCTCTAAGAAAGAAAGCATGTCCACACCACAACTGGAGAATATTCAAAACTGTGACTCACAGAATAACATACGAAACCTGATGGGCATCGTAAGGCAGAGACTTTAAAGATTCTTAAGTACTATTTTTAATTCTTCAGATTTGTTTTTAAACAGAGTAAGCACTGTAGGCTATTTTGACATGGTGTTTCAAAAATCAAAGGAAGCTAAAACAGTCGTTCTCAGCCTTCCTAGTGCTGCAAAATGGTAACTTCCTAAAGCCAAATGAAGACATCTTTCTTCTCCTATGGCATCCAATGCACAGTGGTGCTCATAGAAAGCAAGATCAGTCTCTTTTTACTGAGTACATGAATGGCAGCTTGCAAGCTTTCCATATTTCACCCTCTCCTCAAGAAACAGACTTTCAGAGTATCCATGATGATCCACATCATCTCCTTTTCACCTCTTAAGGGATTTTCATTCAGAAACCAACACAAAACAGGCAAGTCCTTCTATGAGACTGATGTCATAAGAATTATTTTATAACTGTTGCCCTAATAACAAATTCACAATGGTAATTGCTGCTTTTCCCCATAGCTGTTTGTTTAGTGCTTTACAGTCACAACAAATCAAATTTCTGTCTGGCTTAGTCCCTCACAGTGTTCACTAGAGAAATTCAGAGGATTAGAAGCTCCTTCCAAAACATGTGCATACAGACCTAGGCTAGACAAGAAGAAAGAGAAAATGCATTAGTCAGACACCATGTTAAGATCAAGAAAATAAAGTTATGGATGACAGCAGATATAACTGACTTGGTCAGCACCAACCATTTGAAGTTTAGTAGATCAATCCATCTTCCCCAAATTAATTGAAAATCCAATAAATGTACAATGGTCATAGATCAATTGCTTTCCATTATGAATTACTTGAGCCTAGTGGAGTTCATGCCTCTTACATAGAGTGATTTTCATGAACTTACATAGAGTGATTTTCATGGGACTGAATTTATGTGTCTTTTCAGATCAAGGTGAATATAACATAAACTGAAGTGATATTTGTTCTCTCACAGAGATCTGTCTTGTAAAATACTATTCCATATAAAGTTTACTCTGATCTTAGGAATTGTGATCTGTACTATGGCTTTTAATATTAATTCATAGAGCATTTAATTAATTCGTGGATAAGAGAATATAATTAATACTTAGAGGGTGGGATTTATTCTGGACATCATGTCTGAATTTCCATATGAGGTCATTTTAGGATTGCTTTCCCTTGCCACTAACTTTCTTCTCTCTAGTATTATAATTTTCATCAGATCAGACTCCCAAAATATCTTGTTTTTTGTGTCCCTCCCATGCTCAAACAATTCCTTTGGAAGTGAAGGTGTTCTGCAGCTAGCTAAGAAATTGTCTGTATTTTAAGTACCAACCAAAAGATCCTGTAATGGTTCTGATGGGCTGGTTCACTTATGTTCACTTTTCTATGTCTGTAGGATTTCCTGCCATTCCAGGGTATTCCCAAAATTAGAATGGCCCCATACCCTCTTACTGAAATTATTTAAATATATGCTAACTATTCAGGATCTCATATTACTCTATCCTGGACCATGATGTTCCAAGGGAACACCCCTCCCAACACCTTATGTGAAATGTGAAATTTATAATTACTTATAAAAAAAAGAGGTTAGTTGTCTCTATGTGTCTGTTTTCTTTTAAAAATTGTTTACTTAGAACTACCTGGTATTGAGTTGACACAGTTTTGTGAAGGCACCAAGACATAAATTTGTATGTATGTTTTCATGTGTTTAATTTTAAGCTAAAAAATGAAGCTTCATTAATACATCACTATTTGGATTCCTTTTTTTAATATTCAACATTGGCAGTTTGTGTTTTTTAAGAAATTTCCTATTTTATTCAAAATATTTGAATTTTCATATTAAATTTATGTTGTATATATTTTGGTTTGGGGAGTCGAATTTCACCTTTTAAATCATCATTGATCTCAAGGCAGTGAGATAGATCAGCAAAGGCCACTAATGCAAAATCTAATGACTTGAGAGATAGAGAGAAGGAGAGAGAGAGAGAGAAGTAATTTTGTAGGTCATTGAATCTATTTCTATAGCATTTAATTTGAACTCATTCAGTGCATTCTACATTTCATCTGTAGCTCTGAACATCATGTTGGTGTTTTGCCTTCTTTGTTAAGGATCTACCTTAAAATTGTGTTCATAACCCTTAGCATCTGTTCTAACCTCTCATTAATGCTGGTATTTACTTCAGGTTTTTAAAAATTAATTCATTTTATTTATTTACTTGTTAGTATGTGAAAGAGGAGGATGTTTACATGTATGAATGGAGACCATCAAGCTCCTTTTCAGAGTCTTCCTCCTCTCATGTGAGTCACAGAAAGCAAACTCAGGTTCTCAAAGTTGATGGCCAGTTTCTTAATTCACTGAGTCATGCCCCTGGCCTTCCTAAGTCTATTTCTATTTACTTGTATTTCAAGGTTATGTTTATGTCACAGCTACTTTGTTGTTTGGTTTGTCTGATGTTCTTGTTTTTCAAGACAAGGTTTCTTTGTGTAGTCTTGGCTATCCTCAGACTCACTCTAGACCAGGCTGGCCCCTAGCTTGGAAACATGCTGGCCTCTGCCTCCCAGGTGCAGGATTAAAGTCACATGCCACCACCACCTGGCCAAGGTATTTTGTATGCTTAGTGAAGCATGGATATTTTGGCAGTTTAACTGTTGCCTGGTATTTATTGTCTTCCTCTTCAGAGTGTTGGATTTGTTTTGGATAGAACACAACTTAACATGAAAATCAGCTTGGTATTTTCATTGTTTGATTTTGAAGTTCATGGGGGCAGATATAAAGTATCTTTCACTGTCTGCTACATATAGGCTGCCTCCCATGTCCCCGCTTCTCTATGGTCCCTTTGGAACAGTACAGATGTTTATCTTCACACTGGCTTGTTAAAAGTTATGCCCAGCCCAGCTCTAAGTGTTCCATTTATAGGTCCTTGCCAATTATCTCAACTTCTAGGATCTCAACATTTGAAGATGTACATGAATTTCTGCTTAGTTCCTCAAACACTCAGCCCTGTCCATTCCTCTCTTTACAGCACTCAGTCATGTAGTTCAGGCCACCATTACCCTCTAAGATATGGTTAGATAAGTGTCTTTGCTCTGTCTATCTCTCCCCATGTCTGTGCTTCTGCAAAGAGTCTGGTGCCCGCAGGGTTTCCTTCCTTCTGTTTTATTCTTGGAATTCTGCCTGTGATATCTGTTCTCTAGCATCTGAACCATTATCATATCTGGTTTGCCCAGCTTTCTAGTTCTGAACAAGTGGCCAAATCCAGTATCAATTGATTTATGAGCACCAAAAGTAGGGAACAGTGTTTTTCAGACACAATTTTTTGTCAATAAATTTTTACAACTTGAAGAGACTGTCTTGTAGATAAATGATTTCTAAGCCAACTTTCTATGTAGCATATGCAACATTTTCAACATTTATTTTTGCATGTTATATAAATAGGATTTATAGAATACATATGACCCACTGATGAGATTTCTTTTTTATATTAAAAGTCTTATCATTGGCACAGATACATGTTAAAGACAGTAGTATTATTATATCCTTATATTTAATTTTTTCATATTTAATTTTTAAAGCATTGTTTTGCTCATTCTGAATCATGACTGTCCTCTGATGCTCCTTCTTCCAGTTTAGAAATTCCCTTTGCTATTTTCTTTTCTCCTTCCCATAACTTAAGTGCATTCCCTTGTTTCTGGGCAAGTTCACTGTTGAGTTTCTGGCACTGTTGATGACTGCCATATGTAGATACTGATATTTTTATTGAGCTCAACATTCTATTTTGAGTTTGATGCTTGAATGCCTCTACTTTCTACCACTGAAATGTTTACATAACATGTCATTAGATATTTGAACTTCTCATCTCTAAAACTGACCTTATTCACAAAGCTAACTATTTCTACATTGCTCATGTCATGTCAGAAATTCACTTAGCTCTTCAAACCCAGAAGCTAAGAGTTACCCTAGAAATGGGTCCTTCTATTTTTATATACACATTCATAATTTTTCTGTGTTTATATAAAAAAATCTAGTAGTCCCAAATAAGAGAAAACACATAGTTTTAATTTTCTTGGGGCTGCAATTAATTTCCTTACTATGATCATTTTCAATTGCTTCTGTTATCTTACAAAGAATATAACTTCATTCTTTACGGTTAAAAAAAAAAACCTATTAGGTATACTACCACATTTTTATCCTTTCCTTTGTTGTTAGACATCTAAGCTAGCTGAATAACTTAACTACTGTAGTTGGTATATAATAACCATTGCTGTGCAATTATCACGCATGGTGGTTTGGAGTCCTTGAGTCTTGCTCTCAGCTCCAATATCTAATCACTACTGAGTGATACAAATTACACCTTCTCTAGTCAAACTGACTCTTCCTTTCTAATATTTCTATGCCAATTGTCTTCTAATGTATATGTTTATTTATCTATAATTTATCACTCACCCCATGGCACCTTCCACACTGCTGCTGTATCTAAGCAACAATGATAACACTCACCTGTTCTGAGTGACTGTGGCAAAGGAATTCTCTCTTCCATCCATGTAGTTTGAACTCTTCTTCCTACAGTACACAGAGGCCATGACAATCACCATAAATGGCAAGCAGCTGAAATGTCCTTACCGTCTCTGTAATTCTCTCCCATTTACCGTGCCACCAGTCTCAGTATACAGACATATAATGCTGTCATTTCAATTGGTGTGTCAAATGTATGGGAGACTAAATGGGCATTTGGAGTAGTGAGTGAGTAAAAACTAAAACTTTACTGTATCATTGTACAGGGATATCAACACTTCTTTAGACCTCATTTGGCCCAATAGAAACATCTTGACAATTCAGAGAACCTAGAAAGGATATTTTCATTGGCTACAAACATCACTACATTGTACTCAATCAGCTTTGCAATAAAGAAGCCGAGAATGAGAAACATTTATTATATATTGATTTTTTTGCTCATATATATGTTCACATATGTTCATGCGTAATATGGTCTGAATGAGAAATTTCCACCATGAGCTCATGTGGCACTGTTTGGGAAGGCTGTGGAAGCTTGAGGAGGTAGGGCATTGTTAAGGGAAGTATGCCACTGATTGTGGGCTTTGATTATAGCCTGACCTGTTTTCTGCATCATGATAAAATGTGATCTCTTTGCCTATTGACTGCCAGGCTAGCCATGACTTCCAAACCATGGTGGACTATAACACTTTGGAACAGTAGCCAAAATAAACTCTTTCTTCATTCACTTGCCTGTTGTAGAGCATCTATTACTAGCAACTGAAAAGAAACTAGTACAATGTGTGCAAACACATGGTCACTTTTCAGAAATTATTTTCCATGGTAGTGTGTTCATAGTTCTTGAACAGCTTAGGCACCCTTGTGGCCATTGCCTTGGAGTTAAAGGCTATACTGAGGTGTTGCGTACTTGGTTCTTATAACCAGCTCAGTGTTACAGACCTGGGTTCTAAACAAGTTAGCAGAGACTGTGATTAGAGGTCACAGAAGAATATATTAAACACAGTGCCTCTCTCTTCCCCAACTTTCTTTTTTCTTCATTTATTTATAGGTGTACTTTCCACTTTCTCAGAAATGCTTTTAGAATAAATATCTGGCACAACCCAAAGTTTCATCTCAGAAGCTAGAGGACAGGATAGAGCAAAATCTAAGTTAAATTTTACTCAGTTTTTTAGTTGGAAGTTTCTTTCCTACTAATCTACCTATTAAATGTGATTGAGAAAGTAAAAGGCAGACGTATAGAGAAATATGTAAGAGAATGGGCAATGGAGGAACATTCATCATCTAAAAATTATTAAAGTGAGGCTAACTGCAATGTGGCTAGTTAGAAGCTGAGCTGGTGCATGCTAAGAACATATTGGCTACTCTGAGATCAAATGAAGAAAGAAATGTCCTCTCATGGACCAGTTGAGCTATTTAGAGAATCACTGATGAGCTCCTAACATGTTGATAGTAAATTAATAATGAAAGCTTGTCCTATAAGCAAAGAGGATGTTAGAAAATAAATATGAAAGGGAAGAGAGGGATGCCCACCTCCTCTTAGTTGTGTAAGAAGAGTCTTTGTGAGTTTTATTCTGCACTCTGCAGTCATGTAATAAAAAGGAAAAGGAATGAAGAGGTTCTGGGCAAAGAACATCCCATCACATTGGCGTTAAACTATACATTCAATATGGAGTGATAATTTTTGATCAGCTGAGGCACTCATTAATGAGATCTTCAAGATTGAGTTAATAAAATTGTGACAGAAGTTTTAGAGATTTTTTTAAGTGAACTTAAAAAAAGCCAGGGAAAGAGAACAGAATGTCATTGCCTTCCTCTTAGACTCTGTTGATATTTGCAGAAGCACACACAGAGCATCAGCGTGACACTCTCTGAAAGGAACAGAGACATGACAGACCAGCTTTACTCTTGATGAGCCATGAAATTTTATATTAAAAATGAATAAAAGGCATGATGCTAAATCCGATCTTTGCAGCAATGATTTGCTTTTCAGACAGGCCTTCACATTACCAATTACCAGATTCCTGCGGGCAGGATAATGTTTTCAAAACACTCACTCTAAGAAAAGGAAATAAGAAAGTTAAGCTATAACCTTGAAAAGAGTCAGTTTGATAAGAACATATCTCCACTCATGTATGACCAGTCCCTGGCTTTGTCAAAGGACACTGGTTATTCAGATATTTCTGTGGGATATAACATTTAGTATAATGAATACATATCACACTGTTTTGGTAATCAGGCAGCCCAAGTGTTTTCATTGTAATTATGGCAATCCCAGATCAGCTGCTTCTGGGGAGTATGTGCAAAGAAGAGGAAGAGACTATGGAACTAGCAGGGTTTAACATAGCACTGGAACCATATGAATATTCAGAATCAATGTTAATGGGAGAACAAAGCTTATGATAACTCTGAAATGGAAATAATTCTCACTGAGTCTATATATTAATCAATTGAACTAAGTGCTTTGAAAATCAAAATTATTACCTTTATTATATATGATGCTTATGTGTTTTATATAGAGAGTAAATGGCTTAAAATGCATCATGGCCATGGAACCTTGGTGAATCTATTGTGGAGGGTTAAGGCAAGTTCAGCCAAGTCTAAGCCCTTGTTCTTGCCTTTAGTCTTCCCCTTGGTCTCTTCAGTTGATTAATAATGAGTTGCCATATAGTATATTAAATAATCCTAAACAATATTATAAAAGTTTAGGCCAAACAAACAAATAAACCAATACTTTACATTCTATTTCTATATTATTTTATATTTTCCTAAACAGTTTTGTAAATCTAATATTTTCCATGACCATTAATTTCATGGTTTTTGAAAATATTTTTACAGATATTAGATTAATTTCTCCTTATGATATTGCAGTGAGATTAAGGCAGGTCTGCTGGAGCCCAATGAGACCTGCCAACTTTTATGTACATCCAGAACTTGCAAAATGAGATTTTGATGCAGGCCTTAGTTCCATGTTTCTATGCCTTTTACTGTATAGATCCACTGACAGACTTAAATTTTAGTTTACAGTTTAAAACCACTAGTTATTCTGTGTCTACAGGGCCCATTATGATATTCTAGTCTATGTTTTCATTAAGGCTTAGCCTTAATACTGTATCTTAACAAAGATACAGTTTTCTTCTGTATCTTTGGTCTATAGAATAGAGTAAGTGTTAGTGGTGGAGACTGTAATAACTGTTGCTAAATGTTTATATCCCCAAAGGACTTGATAGGCATGGATGATTTATCTCCAACCAACCACCATTCATGGGAAGAAAAACACTTCTAGCTGCTGAAAACCTTTGACACTGTTCATTTCATTCTTTAAAAGATGCTTGTCCAACATAAACAAATGTCCAGCTGAACAGCACAGAGCAGCCCAGTGGGTAAAATCCAACTGTAAGTTGGCAGGAAACATGTCTTGACCATAGTATCAGAGAGCTGCTAAATGCTGGTTCATTGATATCATGATTACATTTTCTATTTTATAATGAAGTTATTTATTATATTTTAATCTGATCTAAAGTCAATACTTTGAGGAAGCAATGTGTGCAATTATGGGTAGAAGACATCAGTACAGTAGTACATGGCAGTGAATGTTGGTAATATGTAAAACTATGATGTATATATCATAAATGAACTATTAAAATATATGACAGCCTAAATTAGATTATGCATGTTTTTTCTTGTAAAATGCAATAATTAAGAAACAAAGAAACATCCACTAGTTAAAAATTTGCAAAGTAATATCATAACACGCTATTTTTTAAGAGATAGTACTCCTCATGAATAAGGAACACCAGTAACATGCACTGACCCATATAACATGGGTTGAGTGTGAAGTAAGAATGATTGATAGCTTTGAGCAAGTTTCTCAGGTAACTCTGCTAGTTTTTTTTATTTTTCCAGATCCCCTCACTGAGAAAGATTCAGTCATATTCCTACGTATTCAAAACTACAGATGTGCCACTGCAAAATTTTTGCTCATTAACTTCTGACCTGTGTGGCCTATGACAAGATGTTACAGTTTCATTACAAATAAAGATATTAGTTAATTAGCATGTATTTTGTAAAACTTGAGAATGATGTATGCATAAATTCCATAGGCGTCTTTACTAAAAATTAATGCAAAAAGGATACATAATTGGGGGCTAGGGAGGTGGTTCAGTCGGTAAGCACACTTGCTGTTCAAGTGTGAAGATATTAGATCAGATCTCAAAACCGACATGAAAAGCTAGGTGTGGCTTACATGGGCACTTGTAAGCAGTGGAAGACAGAGTCAAGAACTTTCTGGCTGTCACCTTAGCTGGGGTTCAGTGAGAGACCCTGTCACAAGGAAATAAGTCTGAATGTGATGGAGAAGAACAGTTGAAGTCTTCCTCTGGGTTCTGTGTGCACACAGGCCTACCTTCTCCACCATATATTGCAGATAGAATACACTCACATGCATACCCATGCACATGCACACACATACACACACACACACACACACACACACACACACACACACACACACACACTGACGACTGAAGCCAGTCTAACATAAATCTAGCAAAGTGAGGGTAGTTCTGATTATCACTCAATAAAGAACATTTGTCTTGGTTTGCATAAGAAACATCCTCATAGGCTTCTGTGGCTCAGTTATCATCTTAGTGCTACTCTTTTGAGAGGTGGTAGAAAGTGAGAAGATGGGATTTGGCTCAAGGAAGATCACTGGGGGTGTGCCTTTGAATGTCACTTTGTCCATGTGTGGTACATCTTTGTCCTCTCCCTTGCTGCAATGAAATGAGCAAATTCCATGTGCCAACATGTTCCTTCTCATCCAGATAAAAATGACCAAAGACTGAGACCTTTGGATATGTGAGCTTAAATAAATCTGTCTCACTTTTACATTCCTTCTTTCTAGTGCTTAGCATGATTAGCATTCGATGAGGTAATTAATAAAGGAGTTCCTGTAGAAGCTGGTTATAGCACTTTCAGTAAAATCTCAATCATAGTCAGGCTTTTCTCTCATTCAGTCACCCATGGTTGGCCACGCTACCATGAGAAAGTGCTTTCAGGTGTGATTTTCATTTCAAAATCTTTATCTGAGCTAGAAGTGCCGTTTGGGCCACGCCTCTTGTCCAATTCTCTAATGAGAGCAAGAGCCGACCAAGGAGCAGTGAGTTCCTTGAGCTGGGCCCAGTGGGCCACAGCCTGATACATGGAGGATGGGGCCAGAGCAAGCTCTCCCAGGCCAAGCCTAAGTTTCCTAATTCCATCTCTATAAGGATTTCCTGAACCTTGCCTTCACTGTTCTTTTTCTTCTCATCTATTACATTTGACGGCAAACTTGCTCTCGATTCAAGATGTAATTTGTATTTAGTACATTGTAATGTACTGACTGTGCCTTTCTAGCCATCCCAGGTGATAGTCTCAATCACTCTGAACACACCAGGAGCCTTGAAGGGTGGAAACTAGCCCTTCTTTTTGTGGAGACCCACATGCATTCTGCTTTTTTGTTTCCCATCCTGCTCTGTCTATTAGAAGGAAATATATCACCAGGGTCAGCTTTACTTAATTTTGTTCAAAATATTTTCTGTGGTTCAGATGGGACTATGGCTTGGTTGTCCATCAAAACCTGTGTCTACTCTCTAATCTTCAAATAACAAGACAGTGGGTAACTGTTTCTGATGGATTTCTCTTTCAGTTCACACTTTAGCTACAGTGCCTGAACCCCCAGCTCTCTATTTCCTCCTTTCCCTACCCCAACTACAATCCAAACTATGAGCAAACTAAGGCCTTACATCATAAAAAGAAAAACATGACTCCATTCTCTGATTGCTGGGAGTTTGACTTGCTTTCTGCTTCATTTCTCATCCGTATGGTAGGAATTACCAGCCCCAGATAATTTCATTCACTAACCTTATCATCAAATACTGTCACAAAAACCCAAATACAAATGATGCTCTCACTAGGACCATATAGCCAGAGATATTCCTGTTCAGTCAGAGAGATGGTGATGGCCCTTTGATGTTGTAAGCTATTGCTTTGTGACAGCCCTAGGAGGAGGAGGAGAGGGTTGCCAGTCTCCCCATGCTGATGTGCAGACTGACAGCACCATGCCTGTGCTTTGTATTGTTCACCCTGATTCACTTCAAAAGATACATTATGAATTCAGTTGTCCAGGTCCAAGTAAAGCTTAACTTTCAGAGTCCCGAGGACACCTGTGCCACTTGTGATGCAGTGGCATGAGTCACCTCAATAATGTTCTAGCCGATAATGCTCAATAATGCTGAACTGATGAAGGAAAGAACCTTCTATATGTCAAAATGACCTCTTGCTCAGGACTTAAATTTGAATCTTGCTCTTTGTCAGGAAAAATAAAATCTGCATCTTCATTCTACTTTGTCAGGGATGTCTTTCCTCTTTTCATTCTTAACACATCACACACATACATACACACACACACACACACACACACACACACACACAAAATTAGCTTTGCACTGTGGCCTTTCCAATAGAAAGCAAGTATCTTCCTGTGTATTTTCCTGTAAGCTGTGACTGGACATGGACTTACCCAAAGTGATGCATTCATTTTAGCATCTTTAACAGACTCATCTAGATCCACTTCCCTGATGTTTTTCCTGATACTAAAGGAAAAAGCCATTTGAGAATAGAAATAGCAACTCCAAATCTGAGCTGAATTTGCCTGGAGAGCCTGGATTCATTCTGCTTAGATGACTTACTTTACAGTAAATCCCGAGTCCATGGTCAGAAATTTTGTGATTATGAGTCAGACAGAATAGAAGTTTAATAAAACAGCAAGCAACAGCCTTGGCATTCCACATGGCAGCACCATGAAGGCTCAGGCCCTAATAAACGGGCTTTGGAATGGTCTTTGTGGGAATATCTGCATGCTGTAGAAGATTCATTCTTCCTGCAGATTCCTGCGCACTTTCCTAAGAGAGGGCTGTGGAAGCAGGAATCGCATGTTCTTGTATTTTAATCACTATTGTGGCAACACAGGGTAATATTATTGTACCAGCCAGCCAGCTGACGAGAGGAGATTAAGCATAATTTCCACAGCAATACATTAAAACTCCAAATGAGCGCGTGGAGCTGTTATGACCTCCAGTGAACCCTGGCTTCATGATTCAGAAGCAAGATGCAGCCAGGTTGGGACCAGGATGCATTTTGAGAAGAGGCAGGCGCTGGCTTTTCTGCCTCACTGAGCTCACTGTGCGCAGACCCAGAGCTCCTGGCACAGAAAGAGAAAGCGGCAGGGAGTCTCATGCAGCACATTACAGAAAGAATCCAAAGGAATTTGATTTTAAATGAATAGAAGTGTTGCTCATAGTGATCTTCAACCCCAGTGGTCACCAGAGGTTCCTTCTGAGCACCCAAAGATCTCTTTCTTTCCAGCACTTACTGTGCGCCTTTCAAAAGAAATCCAGAACGACCTTGAAATCTCTTTGGTCTCTTGTTTCTTCCATGAGGCAGATCGTATTTTTGTAGTTGGAGTTCAAGTCTGCCAATTTGCATTAGCATATCATCTGCCTGGTTACCAAGAAAATGTTCCTGAAGAAGAAGCAAAAGAGAAAAAGAAATAGAGCATGTTCATGGTCATTAAGCTTGCATCAGGAGCATGAATCAGCAGTCTGAAGATGGCAAGGCTGAGGGTGAAGCATGCCAGAGATCTGGTGCAGCATGTAGGGGAGC
The DNA here is from genome assembly GCA_004025045.1 of Sigmodon hispidus. Taxonomy (NCBI): domain Eukaryota; kingdom Metazoa; phylum Chordata; class Mammalia; order Rodentia; family Cricetidae; genus Sigmodon; species Sigmodon hispidus. The sequence goes on from PVIH01007751.1 coordinate 81,346, forward strand.
TTCGGGCTGCCCTCTGGAGCATGTTTGACCACATCCTGGGTACACAGCATCCACTTTCCAATAAGGGAAAGGCTGGGAAGGCCTGAGGCACAGAACTTCCTAAAGCCCTGGGACCTATATTTTCTGACTTCTTTATCATCCAATTGTAAAGACAAAAGGAACGGTTAGCATACATGGATCTTTGCATTTGAAAAAATTGAAAGTCATATAAAATTATTGTTTACTGTGATTTGCTTTAAACATTTTGTATCATTGGTACAGAAAGACAATGCTACCAGAAAGGGTGGTTTGTGCAGGCATGAAGAATGTGTAAGAGTAGAGTAGCAAAATGGTTTCTACCTGCTGTCATTCTTGAGTCTGGTTTGCATATTCTTATGCCTTCCATGCCTCTGGGCAATGACCCTGCCTCATTGTAAACACTCTGGAAATGATTAGTAATAGTAGCAGCTTTCCAAAAAAAAAAAAAGTACTCTAAGCACAACTTCAAGTGAGAAAACTCAGGCATGGGCAGCTCAAGGGCCTTCTTCAAAGTGTATGGGGAGCACTTGAAGGTAGAGACAGGCTTTGATCCAACATTTGATGTTTCAGTTCTTCATAGTGCATCGGTTAGCAAGGCTGTCAATCAAAAACTCTGTACCTCTTGCCATAACCAGGGCACTGGGCTACATCACTGCATCTCACTGGACGTCTGCGATTAGAGAACTATGATGAGTTTTAAACCTATAGAAAGCTTCATTTCTAGGCTGCTGCCTAAGGAGTCAGAAGGTTGAGAGTAGCTACACTAATAGGAATCCACAGCTGAGAAAGAGATGGAATGAGAAGGTGTCACCACAGCCACTGAGACTCAGGACACCTGGACACTCACAAAAGGGTACCTGCCAAAAGGGTAAGGCAGTGCTTGAGCAGGACAATGTATTCTCCTTTCCAGTCTTGCCATCCTCACTCTAAGCCCTTTGTAGCTTTCCCAGCTTTAACATCTACCCATTCATGGTGGGGAGATTATTTGGTTTGCTCTACCCAAAGTCAGAATGTTGGTTTTTAAATGATAGCCTATTGACTTTTCAGATGCTGTTCGTAGGAACTTATTTCTGTCTGGGGTTCTCTGATGTCAGAAAGCTTTTCTTTTTAGCCATATTTTAAGTCTCAGATTGAACAGAAACTACCACTAAGTGCCATTGTGTACTGAATTCTGCATTTGGTATATTTCCTCTGAACTTTCGAAAAGATGGTTTTTGCAGACTTCAAAAGAATTTATCAGCATATTCTCTCCTAACAGACAGTCTCCATGTAATACCAGACTCTTACACGAGAAAGGAGAAATAAAACACTCTGAAGCTAAGCCAAATGTGGCTTTATCTTGACTTCCCACAGCAAAGCAACTTGATAAAATGTGATTATAAGTCACTGAAAATTTTCTTAAAGACAGGAAAATAGATGTTATTTGAAGGGAGAAAAGTCTGGTTCAGCATAGACGTGGGGCTGTTTGTTTGTTCAATGGCTCATGGAGATAGAGAGATGCTTGTCTGGAGATGTACAGTCATAAGAGCTTGTCACACATCCATATGCAGTACCCAGTACCACACCCAGTTGCTCACAACTGCCTATAATCGCAGAACAGAGAAACCTGACACCTTCCTGCTTCCACAGGTATACTACTATGCACATACTCACAGGCAGACACACAAATACAAACATAGAGAAACAAAGTATTTTTTCATGACACCAAAAAAGTATACATTAAAGCAAAGATATGCCTTTAGGTACCTATTTATTTATAAATTGCTCACCCAAATTTAATAGTCACTGTAACTACATTTTCTCAAATTCACTTTAAAATTTCAGAAATGGGGTATATCAATGAAGACTCCATCATCATAAATGATAGGGATTTGGGGAGCAATGATTATGGCACCATTCTACAAAAACTTATTTGTAAGCACACAAGTGATCTTTGCCAGAAGTATCATGTGGGGCAGAATGGAGAAATTTGACTATGCTGGAGCATCTCATCTAGTAGAATGTTCCTATGTCAGAGCTCTGAAGCCAGGAGAATATAGAGAGGCCTAGAATTTACAGGAAACTTTCAGTGGCTCTAGCTAGAGCTAGAACAGAGCCATTTGAGTTAATGAAATGGTTATGACTGTACTCTGAGACATTTGCTGTCTTCAGTCTGTCAACTAAAACTGTTACTTAAAAGTCAATCAAGTGAGGTTGGATTGCCATCAGGACTACAAAAGACTTTTATAAACATGAATGCTCTGCCTTTGTAGATAAGATTTTTAAGAGGTCGTTATTGCAATGGTAGCCTATTGTGCTCTTATGAAATTATCAATACTGTTTAATAGGAAAGAATTCTCAAATGATTAGTTAAAATATGAAATGAATGTGTATGATTTTTATAAGCATTTATGAAATGCAGCATCTGTCCTGCTGCAGTAGGAATGGATGAGCCAGGCAAAGGACTTGGAGACAGTGTCTTTTGGAGAGGCTTGGCTGAAGCTCTTAAGCCAATCACATAGAATTCCATGTCTGCCTTTGCTTTGATTCCCTAAATAATTGGGGAAATACAATTGAGAGAGAGAGAGAGAGAACTATTTTCCTTTATATTTTCACTGGAAGAAAAGCTAACAGAGGACAAGAAAGAAAATGTAATAAATCATTTAGGAAGAAGTTGAAGTCACTAGAAATAAACTCTGTGGGGAGAATATAATATTGAAAATAAGGAAAAAGGTAAATTTTGTTGCCAGGGAAATGAGTAACAAATCAATATGAGGTAAAGTAGATGCCAAATCAAAGGAAGGAAGATAGACAGAAACATTTTTTGGACTTGTCAAAACAACTCGTTACTGTTCCATCCGTGCCAAGGTCTTCAGAGTCAGTACATTTATTTATATTTGCTCACTGGACCACTATCACTACTTAGTATCAGCATTCACCTCTCCCAAAAGACAAGCATTGCTGACCTGATATTCTGGATTGTGCATCAGCTGCCACACTTGGTCACTTAAATGCTTTACTTGGACCATGGCCCTGGCACAGGTACCTCCGGGCTCACAGAGTCCTTTATTATAATATTTTCATTGTTATTTTGTGTACTTAAAGCAACGCATAATTGCTTGTATTCAATATAGTGGTAAACATCAATAATGTTACCACAGGAGGCTAAGGCAGGAGGATTTTGAATTCCGTAACTGCTTGGACTGTACTGGGTGAGGAGGAGACAAAGTGGGGAGGAGAAGGGGATGTGGGGGTGCAGGGAAACGAAAAGAGGAAGGGGGAGAAAGAAAGGGGGGAGGAAAGGAAGGGCTTGCACATTACCCTCCTACAGAGTCCACAATCTATTTCTCTCATGCCTCCCATAATTCGTACTGTCACACAGAAATTTCCAGAGAGGTAAGGAGACATTCAACTGCCTCCCCTACAAGATCATTGCATAAGATGACACAAAATATCTTTACGATTTAGAAATTCTGTCTCTGGAATGTCTACTTCTGTCATTCCATGAAAGACAAACATCTAACAACACCCTAAGAATGCAGAACCTTAGCTGCAGAATGAAGGCTAATCAAGACCCACCTTATATCTTGCAGAAGAAAGAACAGTTGCTGCTTGACCAAGGTCACACATTAGTTACAAAGAAACAGAATAGAATTTTCCTTCATTAATTCCCAGGATCCCCTTCTTACTGCCTTCTCCTACTAATAAAATACTATAGCTTATACATTCTCATGTTTTAAGCAGCCTGCCACTCTCTTGTAAGTGACTTTTTGCCCTATCAGTGCAAACTTGGTTGAAACATATTTATTTTTATAGTAGTAACTTTGAGAATTTTTTTCAAACACTAAGAAACATCATGCACAAAGACACAGTGTGCAGCATACTTAATGTCACTTGTACTGGCTGCCAGAGGATCAAAGTGAAGAGAAGAGAAAGCAGCACACAAAAGCTGGCCTGGGAACAAATCTCCAACCTGCTTTACTTGAAGTCTACTGAAGATAAGTGGATGCTGTCCTTCTAGACCACCGTTAAGTAGGAAAGGGTTTTGTTGTTGTTGTTACAACACTGCCTTGTGACTTAGCAATTCTACATCCAAAGAGCTCTCTAAATGCCCATAAAAGACATAAGGAAAAAATAAACTAAAAGATATGGTCTTTGTGTCCAGGAGAAAGCCATCTTGGCAGAAATTATATCATCAATAATAATGACAAAAAGCCATTCCTTACAATTATCATTGGTATTATAACATTTTATTACAAATTATCTTAAGGTAGATGAATACTTATGTCCTTTTATTTCATATTATTCTAATACGACTTAATATTTGTGTCCTTTTGCATATAGGATAAATTTGCTTTTGGTTAATCAAACTTACTTATCAAAAAACAGTGTCTTATAGATATGCTTGGCCATCCAAAAGAAGTGACTGTAGAAATAATTTTTTGCTAAAATTCCAAAGCTGCTAAAGAGGTTGTAGCATTATTTCCTATTATATGATACATTTTATTTACTTTTGTGTGTTGCAAGAGTTTCCAGTTCCTAAAACCTAGGGCCCTGCAATAAAGTGCTACATTTTACACAACTTCTTTATTGTTATTATTGTCCTCAGATTATTCCTTGTAAACTATAGATATGTAGCCTGATAAAGATACAGGCGAAGTTCTCTGTGTAACTTTGATTGGTTTTAGCTGCCTTTCAAAGATGGTGACTGGATAGCATTTTTTCCTGATAGCATCAGCATTTAAATACTCCAACAAAGCTGATGTTTGTTATCAAATGAGTGTAGGAATCTGGTTCTTCTCCAAATGATAGATGACTTTCTTTCATTGCTTGGTTACATGTAACACTCAGGACTTATCTCACTGGTCCCCAAAGAAAGTCAGATGTTTAAAATTCCAGGGAAGACTAGGAAATAGAATACATGTTTCATGATGGTCCATTGGATCTAAACACTGCTGAATTGCACTACCACCAACATTAAGAAAAATGTTGCCCATGCCCCAAATGTGATAAAATGAACTCTTCTTTCTTTTGCATCCACATATTCACTATATATATGTATATATATATACATACACACACTCACATATATATACATACACAGACACACACATACACATATATACATATACATATAGTGTTCTATTTTCCCCTTCAAACAAACACTTAGAATCTTCCTGTAAGATGTGAAAACTTTCAACACTTTCCTCTTTCATTCTCGATTCTTCCCTAGGAAGAAGAAGGGTGCTGGTGCTCATACTGTCTCATTTGTTCTCTTTGAGCCTTAATCTCTGAACACAAGGCCACTTTTCTAGCAAGGTGAAGGGCCTATTCAATTTGTGTTTACTGACCTAGAACATGATTACTGATGGAAACCAGTATATAGTGGAGTTTTATTGACATTTACAGTGAAAATAAATTAGTTGCTTGACTAGAAGGTTGAATATGCCATCTACTTTGAGGAATCAAAAATATCCCATTTCACCTTGTACAATGTCAAAACCAGACCACCTGTAGATCATTCAAAAGTATGTGTCAGTTGATAAAGTATGCATTGACATGCTAATGAGACGTTAACATTTCTCTGATCCTGTTTTTTCATTGCATCTATTGCCTGATTAAAAAAATACTTTGTTTTGTTTCATTCAATTCATATTCCAACAGAAGATTCTAACCATCAAAGCTGTGAAAACAACCTTGATTGGTAACAGAGCCTTGACCTTCATAAGTACTGTTCAAGCTTAATAAAGGAGAGATGAGCATGTGTATTCAATTCTGTTTTTATGTTGTCCCTCAAGGATTTTTTTCAGAAGTTGAAACAGGACTTCAAAATATAAATTTATATGTTTAAATATTCTTGGGTGTGGGAGATAAACTTCCAGAAGAATCAGGACACCCAAGATTATAATAACTGGGTACAGGCTGAAGGCAGTGTGTAATAACAGTCCTGGGCCTATATCATTACTTCATCAAGCTACAGAATAACAGCACAAGCACAGGCAGTTGAGGTTGATTACTATGCAAATACAATTTGAATCAATCTCTGCTCCTCTAAGCAAAGCTGCCCTTAAGCATAGACTATAGAAAGTCTGGCAGGAACCACCATCTAGTCTAATAGTGCTTAGTAACAGTAGCAAACCTGTGAAGAAGTCTTCTGTAAGCTATGGATTACACAAAATTCACCATCTCTCAAGTAAGTCTTGACCTGAAACAATATGATGATCATTCCTTAAGCTCTTATTTAACACTGACCATATTAAGTGAATTATTAAACACTCAATTTGTAAGCTCTGTTTTATATTTTTATGCAATATTTTATTTGTTTCTCACGGCAATGCTGCATGAGGTAGACACAATTATTTCATTTTAATCATTGAGCAAACATAGTCTCAAAGACCACAAATGACTTTCTGAACATTGCATAATAATGGTGTAAGTGAGAGAACGGTACAAGTCCTTTCCTTGGTCAGCCCAAGCCTGGGCAACCTTGCAAAATAGTGTATAGGTATTTTCAGTCCGTTCCTAGAAGCTTTGATGGATTCTAGGAAACTAACTGTGAAAATTGCTTGGCTTGCACAGGGCAGAAATATGTTTTGTTTTGTGTTATTTCCTGAGGTGTAGGCTGTTGACAGAAACATAAACCAAAAACCAAAAACTACCTTAGCTGCATGGAATATTCAGCCTTCTTGCAGATAAGTATTATGAGGGCCTTAGAGGCATTGGCTTCATGGAAAGAAGTCTCTACATCTGGACTATTAAAGTTTGAATATATTATTGCCTGGTAGGATCAAGGCATGGAAACTGAGGCACATGGTATCCTAGTAGCTTTCACCCTTGTGGTTACAGCATGAGGCCAATTGGGCCTACATTTGGGGTTGACAGGAATTGATATTGATTTGTTCAAACAATTTTCCTATGGCACCACTCAAGTGCATAGAAAATGTAAGAGCTCCTGGTGAGTTAAATGCCAGCAATGGGAAGTCTGGCACCCATGCTGTTACTTGGATAGTAAGTATGCATATTATCCCTGATTATATTTGGACAAACACTAAGGTCCAGGCATCTAAGAAGCAAAGGGAGTCAATGGGAAATCATCAAAGGATTGGGTTTGCTTGAAGGTTTCTAACAACAAATATTATTCCAAATAAAAAGAGAAGGAAAAACAGCCAAATTCATTTTGCCACCAGAGTTCTTTGGGTATTTAGGCTCTGTAATATACTGTTAAAATGATTAGAATGGAGGCATTCAGACTTAAATGGTGTTAGAATAAATTAGAGACATCAAAATTGGCAGGGTTTAGGTTTTGGAGAACTCCATTCTGTCAGCCTTTCCTGGAATTTAACCACTCTAATATTAAGCTATTGTTTTTCACGATGTGAAATTTGGCAGAGAACAAAATCAACAGAGTCGCAGCTTTGGAGAGAAAACTGCCAAATCTCAGCAAAGGGCTAGTGCTTAAGAAAACCTGAGCTAAAATTGCTGTTAATCAGGTAAGTCAAGCTAAATAAATATTTATCTCTCACATTGTGTTATTTACATGTTTTTCCTTCATGTATGTGTGCAAATACACATTTATGGGTGTATATGAATACCAACTGTATCATTGTGTTTGTATTGCTGATAGAATATTAGCTTCTGTTTATTTTTAGAAGTCAGTAAAAAAGTGTTAAGTCAGCAAATTGCATCAGAAATATGTCTCCTGATTTGCTTTCAGATACTATGTGCATGTAATAATGTTTATGTACACAAACACCACTCTGGTTTACCAAATTTATTCACACACATGTCCCTGTTTCTGGCAAAATTCTGGCTGCCTGGGGAACTAGCAGGAAGCTACTCAGAGTAAGAGTAGCCATGATAGACCAGCCAAGTCTTAGTCCATCTTAGTATCATCTACTTCATTAGATTTAGAAAATCAGAGCTTCCCCATCCTGGGTTTATCTCTGGGCACACGTCCATAAAGATTAAGTAAGGAGAAAAGCCTATCCTAAATAGGTAAGTAGGTAGCATCATCCATTGGGCTGGGGACTGGATAGAACAAAGAAGGCCCTCAGAGCACTCACACTCACCCATCTCTGTTTCTTGTCTAAAATGATAGATATGAAAGAATGTCCTCTGCCATTATAATATCCCAATCAAGTGCATGGGACCAAACAACAATTGACTGACGTCCTTTGAAGCCGTGAGTCAAAACAAATCCATTCTTAAATTGTTTCTTTCATATGTTTTTACCATACCTGAAAAGGACCAAACAACCATTGACTGACGTCCTTTGAAGCCGTGAGCCAAAACAAATCCTTTCTTAAATTGTTTCTTTCATATGTTTCTACCATACCTGAGAACAGTAAGTAATGCACCAGGTTAGTTCAAAGTACATCTCTGAATAATGCTAACTGGATGTTCCCTCATGATGGTAACTATGCCTCACACTTCTGTTCTTTACTTTTTGGCTTGTTTTCACATCCACAGACTTCATAAATTCTGAAAATTTATGTAAAAACAAAGTACTGAAAATTTGGGGATTTATTTGTTGGCCTATAAATTAGTAGGTTCTGGATAAGCTACTTCCAAGAGGACATAATATCTTTCTCTCATAATAAATACACACACACACACACACACACACACACACACACACACACACACCCCTGGAAACATGCTTAATACATAACAGCATTAAAAATTTTATCAGTGTTTCTTTATGTGTATGTCCATCAAACTGGAAATAGCATTCACTTTTAGTATGTTTTAAAGATTTCCCTGCAGGTTATCCAAACAGTAACTCTGAAAAGAATACATCAAAGGCCACATTCAAATTGTCTTTTGAATGATGCCCTTGCCAGCCATAAAAATGAGCTCTTTCCCAAGTGCCCTGAGGCAGTACTAAAAAAGAATCAGGCACTGGCCTTAATGAAAATCCAGTTCTAGGACTAGAAGCAATTTAATATACTGTATCTTTCCTCTGAGGTCATGACTGTATCTCAAGAAGGTTCTAGAAAACAACAGTTGGGAGAGAAAAGGACCATATGTAAAATATCTACTGAGAAAAGGTCCTTGCCTTACAACATTCTTGCACAGAGAAGAGATGATGTGTTCATTTCCTGTGACATATCAGTCATGAGCCATTTCTCTGGTCGGGTAAAAAGCAGAGTAACTAACCATAGGCCTGGAGCTCTAATCAACTGGGGCCTTGATTTTGTTTAGTTTCTGATCTTGGCCAAGTTACTTCTTTGATTCAGGATTTTAATTTGTAAAATTAGTACTAACATGTCAGCTTTCAAATTGTTGTGTCTGAAGACAACCAAAGCAAATGACTTTTAGATGTCAAAATGATTAGAAATTTAACTTCTTTACAGATGTGACTTAAGATGTCAGGGATGCACATGGAGGGAAACTGTCACATGCACACTGAGAAAGTCACCTCACAGAAGAAGAAGAAAAAGAAAAGGAAGAAGAAGAAGAAGGAGGAGAAGGAGAAGAAGAAGAAGAAGAAGAAGAAGAAGAAGAAGAAGAAGAAGAAGAAGAAGAAGAAGAAGAAGAAGAAGCCGCCAGAGAAGTGGGGAGAAGGGTTTCACACACAAAGTCAGGAGTGATGTGTAGCAATGCTGGGTATATGTAAGTAACCTTCCATCTCTGGTTCCCAAGTGCCTACTTTGGTTGAATGCCCACATAGCCAGTTTGAGATGAGTATCTAGGCTGCTTATGTGTGTTGTGGTTGTCAACATTGAGAAATTTGTGTTTCTCCCCATAGATTATTTGATGTGGCTGTCTATACAGTTCACCTGATTGATTCTTATTTTTTAATGCTAATGTAATGAAAATAGTGACTTCAAAATGATCCAAAACCATAGATGATACTTTAGCTGGCTGTAATTGTGAGTCTCCAACCTCAAAATCCATACAAAAGTATGTTGCTGCTAGAGCAGTCTGTAGATGAAAGTTTTTCAGTTATGTCCAGGGCCCTGCAGTCCAGAAAAATCTCTCCCATTGCAGCCGCTTATAAAGTAATTACTCAGAGGCTTATTTTCATTATAAACTGTTTGGCCTATAGTTCAGCCTTATTACCAACTAGCTGTTATAACTTAAACTAACCCATTTCTATTAACTTGTCTTTCCACATGACTGGTGGTTTACCAATACTTTCATATCTTTTTTTTTTCATTTCTTATTCTTTATTGTTTATATTTTTGTATATAGTACTCTATTACATAGAAACATTTTCCATCACATTTGCATTATAAATTTGGCAATTCCCCTCTCCAAGCTCCTGCTTGTCATGTTCACAACTACTTAGATAATAGCAAAATGACCAAGTAGAAGAGATACTTTCTAAATAGGAATGACTAGACCATATGTTGGGCTTGCAAATTTTAATCGCTCCTCAAAATTCCAGACACTTGATACTCTGTAGCCAGTCTGCAATGTTCCTGAAAACTTTTTGCACCTTTGTTGTATATGGGGGTCACTTAAAGAAAGAGATTAGATCCATAAGACATGTTCTTAAAGAATATGGTTTGGGCTTCTGCATCCTTGTTGTGGTATGAATGTGGATGTCTTTCACGGGTTCCTGTGGATGAACACTTGGTACCTATTTGGTAGCACACATCAAGGAGGTTGTGGAACTACTAGGACACGGAACCTTGTAAAATGTCTATCATCATCACATGAAGTTGGTTCTGAGAAGTTATAGCCTCACCCAAATTCCAGTTCATACTGTTCTTTTTTTATTTTTTATTATTATGAATAAAGTCACATTTTCTATCTGCATATATCCTTATTCAAGGTCCTTTCCCCCTTATACCCCCTCAGGTCACTCTCTCTTCTCCTTATCTCCCCATCCCCTCCCCAGCATGGGCAGAAGGTCCCAAGGTCCCAATGTCCCATTGTCTCAGTTTCCCCAATATTGCTCAGTTCAGCCTCCACTCCTGGCAGATCAGTTTTCTCCCCCCAACATCGAGACTGAGTCAGGTTTTCCTCTAGGGGGAGTGGGATCCAAGGTGTCAGTCCAAGTTGTTTCTGATCCCAAGCTGATCAGTGGTTGTGGTTTGCAGCTTGGGCATGCTTTGCTTTTTGTTTTTTTGTTTGTTTGTTTTGTTTTGTTTTTTGTTTTTGTTTAGACCCACTAATGAGTGAGTACATCCCCTGCTTATCTTTCTGGGTTTGAGATACCTCGCTCAGGAGGATATTCTCCAAATCCATCCATTCAATCTTGGTTCTTCTCCAGGCAGCTTGTAGCATCTGTCCTGACTCTGCTTTTCTCCTGTATCTCTGCTTGGATTTCCCACCTGTCTCTAAACTGCCTTATAATAGGCAAAAGCAGCTTTTTTATTAACCAGTGGTAATAAAGCATATTCACAGAATATAGAAAGACATCCCACATCAGCAGTCTTACAGCATAGGGCTGGGATATGAACAGGGGAAGAACTTTAAATAAAGATTTAGAATAAACCTTACCAATGGAGAAACAGAAAGCTAATCTCTGGTCTCAGATGCTGACAAGAGCAAGATTGCTTTTGAGAATCAGGAACTACATATTGATGTGTTTTGTAAAACATTAGCATGTTTCTGAATTGCTAATCTACTCAGTGTTCCCAAAATATGTAGTCTTTATAAATAGTTTATGGCATTTTATTCCCATTGATTATTTAGGTTATGTGCCTCATCCTTGCCTTTTATGAGTAAGTTTCAGGGCAAAACACCAACTTAGTAATTTTTGTGTTTTAGCATATTTTAATAAGTATATGTGCCCATATATAAATGTGTGTACATATATGCATAGAGATGGATTGGTACTCTATAAATTCACTGAAACTTTAAATGGTGAGAGAATGAGCGCCATCTCGTGGAAAGCCCTACCATTACACTTTTCAAACTGCTTTTACATAAAACATTTCTTTAAAAATTCCAAGCCAGTTCTTTGGAGTACACATTTTCTTCTTCTCTTTTTAGGATGCTTGCATAAATAATAAAGGTCTTCTGAGTAAACATCACATGGTCCAATGTGTCACAGTGCATCTAAGGAAGTGGACTCTGTAAATATAGAGATTGTGGTGAGTCAGCAGAAAGCAAATTCACTGCTGACCAACTCAAGCAAAAATTTTAAAGTAGTGACATCCACAGTAATAGACTTCAGGACTCAGGTGTGTCCTGTGACCACTTTACAGCCTCATTATATTGTTTATACTCTGTTTATGCACAACAGATAATATTATATATATATATGTATACATATATACATATCCCTAGGACTCAATGAGCTGGTATTTTAATCTATTATCTGTAAGTATAGATAGCCTGGAAGTAATGTCAACACACTGTTTTATACTAGTTGCTGTAGATAACATGCTTGCTCATAACGTGTTGTATGTAGATATTGTTGTAGATTAACTTCTTAGTGTCACTGTGGTCAATGTTCTAAATTCATATTAAGGGCTGGTGAAAAATCCATGGAAAAAAGACTACTATAAAACAATTATAGGTAATAGTTAGCTGGTAGGAGTTCGTGATTTCGCATAATTTGATATTTATTTCGTGGACAGGAGTGGGTAAAGAAAGTCCTCCCAGAGCTGTTGACAGTAAGTGGGAACAAGGAGGAGCTTACATGTATCCTTCTGTTCATCCAGTCAACAAATATGAGAGCTGGCTCTGTGGATTGTACTGTGCTAAGGTTTTCACAAGGGATCCAGCCAGTAAGAATGGACCAGGCTCCCTGCTCTCAGGGAACTTGTATTCTAGGAGAATATAAAAAAAACAGGTAAGTAAAATATACTGTTTGTTGTAATATCTGAGAACTATGATCCTTAAAAATTGAAAGAAGCCATGGAGATAAAAAATGAAGATGGATGAAAGTGAATTCAAGAGGGAACAAGAAATTCAATCTCTACCAGTGTATTGTACACAGAGCGTGGAGTGAGTGATGGACTGTCCTGGAGCCAGCTGCACTTTTATCATGAGTAACAGAAAAGATGAAAGAATTACCTCCAAAGTTGAACTTCCATAACTGGAGTAAAGAAAGGGAGAGGCAGTGCTGGGGTTCAGGAGCTTCCTTAGTGTCTGCCTACTTTCACCAGGGCTACCTGGCTCAGCTTTCTGGTGACTTTTCTGCTTTCCTTTGCCATCTGAGAAATTACACAGCTGGAGATGTGTTCAGCTTGGCTGGGGTTTGCATTTGGTTGGTTGGTTGCTTGCTTGGTTGGTTGGCTGGTTGGTTGGTTGGTTGGATGATTCTTGTTGGTTGGTTAGATGATTGTTAGTTGGATGGTTGTTTGTTGGTTGGATGGTTGTGGTTGGTTGGTTGGTTGATTGGGTGTGGTTTAGTTTAGTTAGTTTTGTTTTTCTGTACATTGAATATCTTTTCTTTCACAATTTTCACATATCCCATCATACCCTTTGTGAATTGCTAAAGATTTTCCTCACTTTCTCTCTGGAGACTAGTGTAATTTGTCATTTTCTGCCAAGGTTCATCTTCTTTGAGTCACAAGGAGGCAGCTTCTTGTCTCCCATTTTTTCTGGAAGTCTTAAGATTATTTTTGCTCCACATGAGATCCACTGGGTTGTTTTGTCTGTTCTTGGTATGAGGTAATTTTTAGGATCTGCAAATTTCCTAGGTTATGATTTGCTGGGACCTTGACATAGTTATCTTCATCTGTCTGCTTGACACCCTGAGGAGAAACCACAACTGATAAACTGCCTCCATTAGACTGGCCTGTGCATTGCATGCTTGTGGGTATCTATTTATAACTAATATAAGAGGCCCTAGACTACTGTGGATGATGCCATCTGTAGGCAGGTAGACCTATAAGGAAGATAACTGGCCAAGCCAGAGAACACTTTCTTCCATGGTCTTGGCTTCAGTTCCTGTCTCTAGCTTCCTGCCTGGAGCTTTGGGTGTGGTTCTCATTGTTGATGAACAGCAACCTGTAATCAAATAGATTCTTAATCCGCTAAGTGTATGGTTAGTGTCTTATCACAGCAACAGAAAAGTATAATCTTCTTAAGAAGTCATGTTCAAAGCTCAAGTCATGTTTGTTTCAGATAGGGTATCATTTTATCTGAATCTCAATTTTCTGTCTTAGATGGTGCTCACTTATTTAGTAATTCTATATGGAATAACTAATAGTGTGTTTTAAACCATCCCACTAAAGACATTTTCTCTTTAAATTTAAATTAAAATTCTTTTAAAACCAGCTCAATCAATTTGAAATTTTGCTTAAATGAAAGAGTGATGCATGTTCTTTGTAATAATGGAACTTGTGTTGAGGGATGTAGAAAAGTGACCACACATTTGCTGGCATCTATAGGGCCTGGAATCAATTCCCATTGCTGTAAAAATGGAGAATGCAAAGAAGTATAAACACATAACTAAGTCCAGTAAAACAGCTAGCCATATCTAGCTATAGATATACACAAGATTCATATTTTTAATATTTTGTCTCAGATATTAAAACATTTCAGCACTGAAGTACTTCAATAAAGGGACAGAATTGTTCAAGACAAAAAAAAACACTTGTTTTTCATTCTTAATATGTATTACAGCTAACTTTACTTTTTAAAGGTTTATGTATTTTTATTTTATGTATATGGTTGTTTTTCCTGCATGTATGTATGTGGACCATGTGTATGCAGCACCTCAGAGGCCGGAATAGATGATTATTAGCTGCCATGTGGGTGCTGAAATTCAAACCCAGGTCCTCTGGAAGAGCAGCCAGTGCTCTTAACTACTGAACCATCTCTCCAAACCCTACATTTAATTTTACAGGCATAAAATTAAAAGCCAATAGATACAATCCTATTTATGCCAAGAGAAAGCCATTTTCTTAGTAACAGTATATCCATTGAGCCTTTCAAGATGTTTTTGAATCTTGGTGAAGGCAATGATACACTGAACCACAGAAGGCATTTGATAAAATGGCTAAAATAAAACAAGAACAAAATCTATTCTGTTATTCTATTATTTTAATGCGGCCCCAGGCTTTTCTAAATAAAAAAAATCTATCTTCATTCTTATCATCTCATAACACTATAACATAAATCTTGCTAAAATCAAAATGTATTACTTCAAAAACATTCCAAGTCTTACAAGTTGGAACTGAATACTAAAATATTATGAATATGTACATCCTCATTTAAGACTGAGCACTCTGTACACTCTTATTCTCTGTAAGTTAACTAGGTGAGGATCTCTGTGTTGTCATATATTTCAAGGAGAAGTTTTTATGATGAAAAGTGAGACATCCTCTAGCTATAGTTACACAAATAAATTATTAGAAGTAGTTTGATTATGTCCATTTAGAGTATTTGGTTCTTCCCTGGGCTTATGACCTATCTAGACATAGGCTCTTGGACCTTTTAACAGCACCAGCCAGAGGTAGCTGAAAACCATGTTATTCAGTCAGAGATCATTGCAGTGTTATCTAGGCATAACAGGGTGGTGGAGCATAAGCAGTTGTAACAGCATGCCCAAGACCTGGACATGCTCCATTCAGATAAAATCCCAGCATAGGAAAGGTGGGCAAAAAATCTAACCACTGGTTGAGGAACTACTAGATTTTGATAGCTACTGGGAGAGGGAGGGGTCAGCATTCTTTAACAAAGTAACCTAAACCCCAGAGGTTACCCACAGTTCATAGCAGGCTCCAATCCCAAGACTAGAGGGGTAACACCAACTGAACTCAATGGAAAAGAAAGGGTAAAAAAGAGGAAGTCACAAAGTGTGGTGGGAAGGGATAGGGAGGAAGGGGGCAGTTATGGGTGGAGATGAGAGATGGACTTGAATATGTTTAAAATACATCATTTGATTGCAGTACATTGAGCTCCATAGAGACAGTGCCGGGGCAAGCCAGAGCCGGACGGGCACTGGGCGACTCTGTGCCTCACAGAGGAAAATCAACTAAACATGGGCAAAGGAGATCCTAAAGCAGATCCTAAGAAGCCGAGAAGCAAAATGTCCTCATATGCATTCTTTGTGGAAACTTGCCGGGAGGAACATAAGAAAAAGCACCCAGATGCTTCTGTTAACTTCTCAGAGTTCTCGAAGAAGTGCTCAGAAAGGTGGAAGACCATGTCTGCTAAGGAAAAGGGAAAATTTGAAGACATGGCAAAAGCTGACAAGGCTCGTTATGAAAGAGAAATGAAAGCCTACATCCCTCCCAAAGGGGAGACCAAAAAGAAGTTCAAGGACCCCAATGCGCCCAAGAGGCCTCCTTCAGCCTTCTTCTTGTTCTGTTCGGAGTATCGCCCAAAAATCAAAGGAGAACACCCTGGCTTATCCAT